>CM031943.1:787500-880000 GCA_018749465.1 Paracanthobrama guichenoti
GGGCCAGATTGTGATGGCTAGACGACTGGGTCAGAGCATCTCCAAAACTGCAGCTCTTGTGGGGTGTTCCCGGTCTGCAGTGGTCAGGATCTATCAAAAGTGCTCCAAGGAAGGAACAGTGGTGAACCGGCCACAGGGTCATGGGCGGCCAAGGCTCATTGATGCACGTGGGGAGCGAAGGCTGGCCCTTGTGGTCCGATCAAACAGACGAGCTACTGGAGCTCAAACTGCTCAAGAAGTTAATGCTGGTTCTGATAGAAAGGTGTCAGAATACACAGAGCATCTCAGTTTGTTGTGTATGGGGCGGCATAGCCGCTGACCAGTCAGGGTGCCCATGCTGACCCCTGTCCACCGCCGAAAGCACCAACAGTGGCACGTGAGCATCAGAACTGGACCACAGAGGAATGGAAGAAGGTGGCCTGGTCTGATGAATCACATGTTCTTTTACATCACGTGGATGGCCGGGTGCGTGGCTTCCCTGGGGAACACATGGCACCAGGATGCACTATGGGAAGAAGGCAAGCCGGCGGAGGCAGTGTGATGCTTTGGGCAATGTTCTGCTGGGAAACCTTGGGTCTTGCCATCCATGTGGATGTTACTTTGACACGTACCACCTACCTAAGCATTGTTGAGACCATGTACAGCCTTTCATGGAAACGGTATTCCCTGGTGACTGTGGCTCTTTCAGCAGGATAATGCTCCTGACACAAAGCAAAATATCAATGCATCTTGCTTATAATAAACCCATTAAAGTGGCACAACTGTTTGAGGCTGAGTAAACATAAACGGTTTTGCAGTGGCTGTGGGCAAGTTCTGCTAATTCACAAGCCGATAAACTGTGAGAGTCATACTCGCAATGTAAATGTAACTTTCAAAAACTCTCAGCAATGCGATTATTGAGGCAGTGGGTTTAAAAAGTGACTTAATGGATTTGCTATATGACGTCTTGTCACCTCATCAACCTGCTTCCCTTAGTGTTTTTACACATAAAAATGCAGAATTTTTTAAAAATTATTATTACATTGTCCAGTTTTCTCCCTTAACTGTCAAAGTTAAAGGGTTAGTTCACCCAAAACTGAAAGTTACCCCATGATTTATTCACCCTCAAACCATCCTAGGTGTATATGACATTCTTCTTTCAGACAAATACAATCGTCAAGTTATATAAAAAAATGTCCTGGCTTATCCAAACTTTACAATGGCAGTGAATGGGAGCCCAAAAAAGTGCATCCATCCATTATAAAAGTGCTCCACGCGGCTCTGAAGCATAGGCCTGAAGCAAAGCGGTGCGTTTTTGTAAGGAACAATATCCATATTTAACACATTATAAAGTAAAATATCTTGGAATGCAACATGCAGTTAATACTTTTATACTGTTTTTGGTCAGTTTTTGCCATAAAAACCTGTGACTGTACTTGTATTTGTTTTATATTGTTGAGAAGTGGGACGGATTAGGGTAGGAGTGGGGTTAGTTGCTCCAAAATATAAAAGTAGCCTATAAATATTCCTAAAATCATGTCTGCTTTTAATTAAATGCGTCTTGACCTGAACAAGCAAACAACTGAAATCAATGGAGTACCCTGCGCGTCGAAAAATTATGCGTTAAAAAGTGACGAATGTTGAAAGATGGGGTCTGAAGTACAGTGTTGTGTTTCATTTACTGAAACCTGTTAAGCCTGTTCTGTAAGAATGATGTTTTCTGCATAGTTTGCTATTTCACTGGAGTTTCCCATACGATTTCATAATCATTGTGTGCAGAGTGTATTTTGTGGTTCTTTGATAAAGTAATGCCGCAACTGTATCTCGCTTGCAATCTTGTTTCAACTACAATTGGTTATTGAGAGCCCAGAGTTGAATTAAAAACATGTATTACTATATAATCATCATTGGCATTTTAACATTTTCAGTGATTATCCTCCTGGGTGCCACTGTCCTCGTACCATCATAGTTGAGTGAATGTCTCTGACACCACACGTCACAGTTTTAAGTCTGGATGTCCTGTAAAGAGCACATTCAGGGCTTTTCAGAGATACCATTTGTTCTGAGGGTGCACCAGGACAACAACAACTCCTCTATCTTTAAAAATGACTGAATGATCAAATTTAGTGCTCTTATGGAAATATAATATGTTGTAATTATCATTTAAATCTGACTAATTTTCAAATTGTTTGTTATAAATCAACATCTCAGGAAATGTTATGGGATTTCTAATCAAAATATGACTTTCTGTTATAGAACAGGGCATTGATGTCCAATATCGAGGACACCGGGACTTAGATCATGTTTATTAGAGATTTTGGGTGACACATCAAGTGAATAGGGAAAGAAATTACATATCAATGTTCCTATAAAATTTTAGATATTATTATGAAAATGTATTACTCCCATTATTAGGGTACAACGGGGCTAGCACGGGGAAAAGGCTCCTTTGATTTGATTTTCCTCAAAACCACTAGATGGCACAAAAACTCGCCTCGGCACTTTCCAAAACATCAGCTTTTGCTCGTGGAAATGTGTCTGATCCGTGATGTGATCACGGGCATCAGCGCAAAGTGGATTCTGTGCTCCTTTGATCTAATATTTGATGTTTTTAAAAATTTTGTAGATTTAACTAGTGAATAAGAATTGCTAAAATGATTGAATATATTTTGTTAAGGTCTTGTTAATGTGTGTCAGTTTTGTTCAAGGTAATTAAAGCAACAGTTTTACAACAACGGGAGAATATGTAAAAGTGTGGTATTTGGGGTAAAAGGCCCCCATGCTGCCGGGGCAAAAGACTCCATATTTAACATGATCATAAACAGCGGCTGACTTTAACATGTGTTGACATGACATGATCAGATTCAGATTGTAATCATATATTAAGTTGTGTGTCCACTTTAGAGATAATCAGCATATTTATAATGAAACCATCAGATTTAAAAATGTGATATTAATCATATAATGAAATATAATTTATTGTCACTACTGTAAATCTACACACACCTGTCAGGATTATTAGGAACACCATACTAATACTGTGTTTGACCCCCTTTCGCCTTCAGAACTGCCTTAATTCTACGTGGCATTGATTCAACAAGGTGCTGAAAGCATTCTTTAGAAATGTTGGCCCATACTGATAGGATAGCATCTTGCAGTTGATGGAGATTTGTGGGATGCACATCCAGGGCACGAAGCTCCCGTTCCACCACATCCCAAAGATGCTCTATTGGGTTGAGATCTGGTGACTGTGGGGGCCATTTTAGTACAGTGAACTCATTGTCATGTTCAAGAAACCAATTTGAAATGATTCGAGCTTTGTGACATGGTGCATTATCCTGCTGGAAGTAGCCATCAGAGAATGGGTACATGGTGGTCATAAAGGGATGGACATGGTCAGAAACAATGCTTAGGTAGGCCGTGGCATTTAAACGATGCCCAATTGGCACTAAGGGGCCTAAAGTGTGCCAAGAAAACATCCCCCACACCATTACACCACCACCACCAGCCTGCACAGTGGTAACAAGGCATGATGGATCCATGTTCTCATTCTGTTTATGCCAAATTCTGACTCTACCATCTGAATGTCTCAACAGAAATCGAGACTCATCAGACCAGGCAACATTTTTCCAGTCTTCAACTGTCCAATTTTGGTGAGCTCGTGCAAATTGTAGCCTCTTTTTCCTATTTGTAGTGGAGATGAGTGGGTACCACTCATCTCCACTACAAATAGGAAAAAGAGGCTACAATTTGCTTATTTCGGGTTATTTATTTAGGCTACAATTTGCTTATTTCGGTTATTTCGGGTACCGGTGGGGTCTTCTGCTGTTGTAGCCCATCCGCCTCAAGGTTGTGCGTGTTGTGGCTTCACAAATGCTTTGCTGCATACCTCGGTTGTAACGAGTGGTTATTTCAGTCAAAGTTGCTCTTCTATCAGCTTGAATCAGTCGGCCCATTCTCCTCTGACCTCTAGCATCAACAAGGCATTTTCTCCCACAGGACTGCTGCATACTGGATGTTTTTCCCTTTTCACACCATTATTTGTAAACCCTAGAAATGGTTGTGCGTGAAAATCCCAGTAACTGAGCAGACTGTGAAATACTCAGACCGGCCCGTCTGGCACCAACAACCATGCCACGCTCAGAATTGCTTAAATCACCTTTCTTTCCCATTCTGACATTCAGTTTGGAGTTCAGGAGATTGTCTTGACCAGGACCACACCCCTAAATGCATTGAAGCAACTGCCATGTGATTGGTTGATTAGATAATTGCATTCATGAGAAACTGAACAGGTGTTCCTAATAATCCTTTAGGTGAGTGTATTTTAATGACAGCATATTTACTGATCAAAAATGAATTCTTTTATTCATCAAAAAATAAACAGAAAATAGTTCAAACTTTGATAAATTATTATTTCATTATTATTAGATTTGTATTAATACTGTGAGCCTTTTGCCCCGTGTGTGGGGTAACAGGCCGCCCTCAACACCCCATACATTTATAAGATTTTTAAATAAAAGAAACTACTTTTATGATTTATATTCACACAAAATCTGTTACTCCATAAATGTTAAATGCAAACATATATATTTTTCTGTATATCATACATTATATGAGTAGTGAAAAGCACATTTTTTACATGTTGCTCCAAGAATGCATTAATATGCAAATTACATCGCATTGAATGGGAAAACCCATGTATTGCCACTTTACCCACATATTGCATAAAGTAAAATGGTACATCAATCAATTCCATTACATCTTTCATAGCATAGTTGAGAATCGTCTTTAAACAAAGTTTGGTTAAAAAAATCATGAAATTGATTGGTGAATGGAAAACAAATCCCATTGTTTTTGCCTATACGTGTAATTTCACGTCATTTTATTTTTTAAACAACTGCATCCTGGTGTCCACTTACAAGGACATAACATGTGAATAAAATATAATTTTTCTTAGGAGGTCAAAGGATTATTTAAATAATAGAACAGCGTTTATTTGAAATTTAGAATGAAATAGAATTTGTAACATTCTTTACTGTCATTTTTGATCCCAGTTATCATTCCTAAAATCTGAGTAAATACCTTTTGTATATTTTTAGAATACCGATTGTTTTAATAATTGAACAAGGTGTGTGAACTGGTTTGTCCATTGTGTGCCGCTTGAAGACTTCCTTCAGCTGTATACCAGTGGAATGCAAAAATGAAACAGCACTGTATTGTGTGATGGTTATGAAACCACTGTTAGCAGTAAATCTGATTTTTTTTAATTTACAGGACAGTTTTGTGCGTATGCCAACACTCTCAATGCTTTCATGATGATCAGTGTATAAGTCCTGGCTTTTCATGACACGAATGAGATTTCTTTAATATCGCAGTTTTTTTATATACTGTAATGGCATAAAATGGAGAGCAAATGGAGAATTTCTTTAAAAGTCAAATTCTTACCCACAAAGTTCTATATTCTTACCTACTAACTATAAATTAATTGTGCCATTTTTATTTATTCTTCTTAGTGAATTTGAGGAGAAACTTCTGAGATGTTTATGCTCACATGAAATTTATATCACAATGGCTTGGTTTTTACAGGGCTTAGATTAAGTTTCAATTAAAAAAAAAATAATTCAGACGCAATTGCATCTTGAGACAAAACAATGGTACTGAGATATTTAAAGATATGTCAGTGCATGTTGCTTTAAGTTCAATCAGCCCAAACATGCATTTTAGTCTGGCACTAGCTTTAGCCTTGTCTGTCAAAAGGGGGAATGTCTTCTGTGAAAGAAGTTGTGAAAGAGAAATTTTCCCATGGGGTTGGTCCAAGAAAGACGTCTCTATTCTTACCTCATTCAAAGGTGGATTGAGAAACAGTTTTTTTGTGATGTCAGTGACTCATATGCAGCATCACAGAGGTCAGTGTTTTGTGAACTTTTTTTGATGTTGCATGATGGATAATATTATATTTAGATGTTACTGCTTACATAGGTGGGGACGTTCTCGCGACCTTGTGCAACTTTCCCTAAAAGTTCTCTAAAGGTGAAGAAAATCCCGAACCTTTACAGAACATTAGGGACGTTACTAAAATGTCCTCTTTTGGTTATGAAAGTGCTGCAGTTCAAGGTTCCTGATATGACTTTAGGGACACGTTCCATTTTGGTTATTCTATGGTCACACAGCAACGTTACAAAGAGGACATTAACAGACCGTTCCCATACGGTTCCCTGTTAGTCAGATGGGAATGTTTCATTTGGGACTGCGCTGCAACATATCTTGTTCAGTGCAGTGGTCTCTACACTACATTCCCATAATGTATTGGGAATCCCATTCCCAATAACATCCTTCCATCATGTTTACTGAATGTTTGCAGAACATGTTCCCTTTCAGTCGATCACGTTCGACGTACGTCGGAACTGAGTGACAAATTGGGATCTGTTTTCAGAGACCAATCTACTTTGAGTGATTAAAAACGGTTCATGCATTTCCACGTACCACCCCGCAGCACGGGTATAAATACGGAAGTGGAAGTACCGCATATCGCTTTTAACTTTGAAGCTGAACAGTTTGCTGTGTCAAGCTGTTTCTACGAAGAGTGTTTAGACGAGTCTCGAGGAGGATCGCTCTCTTACCTGGGTGCTGGTTTGATGGCGCAAGTCAGCGAGTGGCCGCTGCAACATACACTTGTTCCTGTGTTGGTTGGCTGGGCGTTTCCGTTCTTTGAGTGCTCACACGCAGGCTTGCAATTGGACTGCTGTGAGCCGCGGCCATCTCTCTGAGTGCTTCAGCACTTCTAAAAGAGCATTTCCTTCTAAAAGAGCAACACAGTTTGACCAGTGTCTTTTTCAAGATGTCATTCAAACCGTGTGTTTCTGTCCTCATTTCCGTGTTGTTTCCTGTCCTCATTTGACGGCCACGATCTCTCTCGCACATAAACATGTGAGATTGCATTTGTGAGTGATTTCATACTCTCTCATGTTGAGTCCCTTTGCCTATTCCCCGATCTAGTTCCTTTTCTGGTGCACCAGAAAAGGGCTACTTCGGCTAATTTAGCCTTGGTGACCTGAGGGTTATAGTGGGGTTTCCCCGGCGGGTACATCCCCTTGGGCCCCCACTCCTATATCGCATCACAAGCATGCTGAGACTGTGTTTGTGGGTGGTTCATGTTCTCTCAGAACATGACCACGTCGGCGCGTTGTTTGTCTTGCCTTTCTCATAAGGGCTTGAGCATTCAGTGCACCGTGTGCCGTTCTGACAGCCACGCTCACTGACTCACAGATGGGATTGCTGGTCCTTTGGAAATATGGAACACCAAAAGGGCCACAATCTGTATAAGTGTTTACCTCTCTCACTACCCTCTGTCCTGCATGCACGAGGGTAGTCCCGAACCAGGGGTTATGCAGGAACTGCGTGTGGTGATGGAAAGTCACCGCACGCTCCCTGGGTCAGGTGATGTCCACACTAGTGGTCCAGGAATGTCACATGGGGCTAAACCTGGCAGATATGTGTGAGCCCGACAAAGTTCGGTTCCTCAACGCCCCTGTCTGTCAGGCGGGCCTCTTCAGCGACGCCATCGATAACTTTGCCCAGCAGTTCTTGGTGGCCCAGAAGCAGACGAAGAAAAAAAAAACGTCCTGCCCCGACAACCAGCTGCTGCCTCCACCCAGTCGTCGGTCACAGCGCCTCCACCTGCTTGTTGCCAAGGGTGTCCCCCTGCGTCCGCCTCTGCCCCTGCTAAAGCCAAGCAGCAGCCTCCACCCGGGCAGCAGCTATCAAGCAGCTATCAACCCGTCCAGGGTCCCGCAAAGTCCGCTGGCAAGCACAAGGCCAAGCGGCCCTGAAATGGGTAGCCCAGTGAGAAGGGGATCTGCTCCAGAGGAGGACTGGGGGGGAGAATAGATTTCAGTCCTGCCACTGGCTCTCCGGAGTCCAGTGGTACCCACATTCTCAGAGAGCTGTTTTCTCCCTCCCTGTGCCCTGAGAGGGTCAGGTTGGCAGTGTGTGATGCCCCCGGGCCTTGCCACTCCTTTCCTCCCCTCTCCCCCTCGCCAAGGGGCAGCAGTGTGGGCAACAAGGACACCCCCGGCCTTCTCACCCATACTCTGCCCCACCCTGGAGTACTCAGTCAACACTCCGGGCCGCCAGAGTCGGGTCTGAGTACTCCACCTCGCTGCCCCACCCCGGGTAAGTCTGTGGTGCCGTTGATCCCACTTGTTCAGTCTCTGGGGGCCTGGCTAGGTCTACCCAGGCCATCTCACTGGCTCATCCGTACCGTCAGACTCGGCTACGCGATTCAGTTTGCACGCTGAGGGGCATCCTCTTCACCACCGTGTGGAGCAGTGATGCCCATATCTTGCAGTCAGAGATCGATGTCCTGCTGGCTCCTCCAGCCGATATGATGTTGGGGTTCTACAGCCCCTACTTCATTGTACCCAAGAAAGGTGGTGGGTTAAGGCCAATCTTGGACCTGCTCGTTTTGAATCGGGCCCTGCACAAGCTCCCGTTCAGAATGTTAACGCAGAAACGCATTTTCGAATGCATCCATCCCAGAGATTGGTTTGTAGCGATCGACCTGAAGGACACGTACTTTCATGTCTCTATTCTCCCTCGGCTCCTGGGGCATATGGCATCTGCAGCTGCGGTAACGCTGCTCGGATTGCTTCATATAAGACCGCTTCAACACTGGCTTCACGACAGAGTCCCCAGCCTGGATACCTGCCCAAGGTTCCCACGACTCCCTTCCGGGACCAGGGAGCCCTCGAAGGAGGCAGACCCAGCCCTGGCTTTGTTGTGTCCCGTCCGCGCTCTTCGTGCTTACGTTGACCGGACTCAAAGCTTTAGAACCTCATCGTAGCTCTTTATCTGTAACGGAGGCCAGCAGAAGGGAAAGGCTGTCTCCAAGCAGAGGTTAGCCCACTGGATAGTGGATGCTATCGTCTTGGCTTACCAGTCCCAAGATGTGCCTTGCCTGTTCAGGTTGCGAGCGTACTCCACAAGGAGTGTAGCTTCCTCCTGGGCGCTGGCTCAAGGCGCCTCGCTGACAGACATATGTAGAGCTGCAGGCTGGGCGACACCTAACACGTTCGCTAGATTCTATAGCCTCCATGTAGAGCCGGTATCTTCCCACATCCTCGCCCCCAGTGGCCTGTAGTGCTAATTGCCCGTTCTAGTGTCGGCTTGCAACGTCACTCCCGCACTCTGGGCCGGATACGGGCATCTATTTTCTCCAGTTGTGTTCCCTGGAAACGGCTAACCCTGTGAGCTCCTCCGTCATCCCTTCGGTGTCAGATGTTGCGGCCGTCTGGCGCCAGGCCTGCACCCATATGCTTGTGGAACGTGTGTGTAGGCTGGGTATCCATGTGTAGCGGTTCCCTAACGGCATATGTGTATTCTTCCATGGTACCAGCTACCCTACCCTACCCATGTCTTTCCCTTGACAGAGCCCGCTCTGTCATCTCTGGGGCGTTCTTTCCCCCCTGAGACCAGGTTGAATCCACCCCAGAGACTGCCATATGTAGCACTACCCTGATAGGTTAGTCCTTATGTGTAATCTGCCACCTCTCCTTCCATTGAAGGATGTGGCTCTGCAGCGTACCATCTCCCTGAGACGGGCACGCTTTCCCAGTGTTATCCAATAGTCATACTGAGTGGGTCTTGCAGGAACAGCTGTGACTAACCTTCTCTGCCGGGAGCCCTGACTCCCACTCCAACATAGGAGTGGTCCAGCGAGCTCAGGCAGGCCCTGGAAGGGCCAGCATCCCTGATATACGTACGTATATCAGATATTACCATTGATTTGTGGTTAAAATATCAGTATTGCTTCAACATTAACTGAGGGTGCAAGAGTGATGCTAAAGCAACATCACTTTGTAATGTTAATTCAATGTAATTGGCATTGACACATCAACACTGACTCAACATTGTTTCAATGATTACTTGCTATCTGGGTGATGGCTAATGTAGCTAAAGTTACCATTCCCTCTATTCACAGAGATCAGAGCTATGTTATTATGGGGTTCCCTTTGTGCCAAAAATAAGTTGACTGATTTGTGCTTTGTACTATACATTTGTTCTTGTCAACAGTCATTGCCTACTTGTTCAGATAAATTAGTATATGTTTATGTGTATGCTCTCTGTTTATGTTGTCTTGCTATGTCGTCTTTACTGTTGTCTAATGTCGTCTTGCTTTGTCATCTTGCTATGTCGTCCTCACTTTCATCTTGCTATGTCATCCTCACTGACAGTGTCATCTTGCTATGTCGTCTTTACTGTCTTTATTTCCCTTACTGTACGTACAGTACACACAACTTTTGGTGAATTACAGTATTTTTCTTTTAAATATTTATGTATTGTATGTACAGTAAGGGAGTTTCAGAAGTCAGTCTTGTAATTAGGAATGTATTACAACTTTTGTAACATGAAAAAAACCCTTTCAGTGAATTTTGTTCTAATATATCTAAAGATATTTGTGTACTGTATGTACATTAGGGGAGGTATTGAAGACGACATAGCAAGACGACAGTAAGGACGACATAGCAAGACGACAGCAAGATGACAGTAAGGACGACATAGCAAAACGACAGTAAGGACAACATAGCAAGATGACAGGAAGGACACCATAGCAAGACGACAGTAAGGACGACATAGCAAGACGACAGGAAGGACACCATAGCAAGACGACAGCAAGATGACAGTAAGGACGACATAGCAAGACGACAGCAAGATGACAGTAAGGACGACATAGCAAAACGACAGTAAGGACGACATAGCAAGACGACAGTAAGGATGACATAGCAAAACGACAGTAAGGACAACATAGCAAGATGACAGTAAGGACAACATAGCAAAACGACAGTAAGGACGACATAGCAAGATGACAGTAAGGGCGACATAGCAAAAGCGACAAGTGACAGGACGACATAGCAAGATGACAGTAAGGACAACATAGCAAGACGACAGTAAGGACAACATAGCAAGACGACAGTAAGGCCGACATAGCAAGATGACAGTAAGGACGACATAGCAAGACGACAGTAAGGACGACATAGCAAGATGACAGTAAGGATGACATAGCAAGACGACAGTAAGCACGACATAACAAGACGACAGTAAGGACAACATAGCAAGACGACAGTAAGGCCGACATAGGACGACATAGCAAGACGACATAAGACAACAGTAAAGACGACAGCAAAGATGACAGTGAGGACGACATAGCAAGACGACAGTAAAGACAACATAGCAAGACGACAGTAAAGACAACATAGCAAGACGACATAGCAAGACGACAGTAAGGACAACATAGCAAGACGACAGTAAAGACGACATAGCAAGATGCCAGTAAGCACGACATAGCAAGATGACATAACAAGACAACAGCAAAGACGACAGTAAGGACGACATAGCAAGATGACAGTAAGGACACCATAGCAAGACGACAGTAAGGACGACATAGCAAGACGACAGGAAGGACACCATAGCAAGACGACAGCAAGATGACAGTAAGGACGACATAGCAAGATGACAGGAAGGACACCATAGCAAGACGACAGTAAGGACGACATAGCAAGACGACAGGAAGGACACCATAGCAAGACGACAGCAAGATGACAGTAAGGACGACATAGCAAGACGACAGCAAGATGACAGTAAGGACGACATAGCAAAACGACAGTAAGGACAACATAGCAAGATGACAGTAAGGACAACATAGCAAAACGACAGTAAGGACGACATAGCAAGATGACAGTAAGGACGACATAGCAAAACGACAGTAAGGACGACATAGCAAGATGACAGTAAGGACAACATAGCAAGACGACAGTAAGGACGACATAGCAAGACGACAGTAAGGACGACATAGCAAGATGACATAGCAAGACGACAGTAAGGACAACATAGCAAGACGACAGTAAGGCCGACATAGCAAGATGACAGTAAGGACGACATAGCAAGACGACAGTAAGGACGACATAGCAAGATGACAGTAAGGATGACATAGCAAGACGACAGTAAGCACGACATAACAAGACGACAGTAAGGACAACATAGCAAGACGACAGTAAGGCCGACATAGGACGACATAGCAAGACGACATAAGACAACAGTAAAGACGACAGCAAAGATGACAGTGAGGACGACATAGCAAGACGACAGTAAAGACAACATAGCAAGACGACAGTAAAGACAACATAGCAAGACGACATAGCAAGACGACAGTAAGGACAACATAGCAAGACGACAGTAAAGACGACATAGCAAGATGCCAGTAAGCACGACATAGCAAGATGACATAACAAGACAACAGCAAAGACGACAGTAAGGACGACATAGCAAGATGACAGTAAGCATGACATAGCAAGACGACAGTAAGGCAGCATAACAAGACGACAGTAAGGACGACATAACAAGACAACAGCAAAGACGACAGTAAGGACGACATAGCAAGATGACAGTAAGCACGACATAGCAAGACGACAGTAAGGACAACATGCAAAGATGACAGTAAGCACGACATAGCAAGACGACAGTAAGGACGACATAGCAAGACGACAGTAAGGATGACATAGCAAAACGACAGTAAGGACGACATAGCAAGACGACAGTAAGGATGACATAGCAAAACGACAGTAAGGACGACATAGCAAGACGACAGTAAGGACGACATAGCAAGATGACAGTAAGGACGACATAGCAAAATGACAGTAAGGACAACATAGCAAGACGACAGTAAGGACGACATAGCAAAACGACAGTAAGGACGACATAGCAAGACGACAGTAAGGACGACATAGCAAAACGACAGTAAGGACGACATAGCAAGACGACAGTAAGGATGACATAGCAAAACGACAGTAAGGACGACATAGCAAGACGACAGTAAGGACGACATAGCAAGATGACAGTAAGGACGACATAGCAAAATGACAGTAAGGACAACATAGCAAGACGACAGTAAGGACGACATAGCAAAAGCGACAGTAAGGGCGACATAGCAAGACGACAGTAAGGGCGACATAGCAAAGCGACAGTAAGGGCGACATAGCAAGGCGACAGTAAGGACGACATAGCAAGGCGACAGTAAGGGCGACATAGCAAAACGACAGTAAGGGCGACATAGCAAGGCGACAGTAAGGGCGACATAGCAAGGCGACAGTAAGGACGACATAGCAAGACGACAGTAAGGACGACATAGCAAGACGACAGTAAGGACGACATAGCAAGATGACAGTAAGCATGACATAGCAAGACGACAGTAAGGCAGCATAACAAGACAACAGTAAGGACGACATAACAAGACAACAGTAAAGACGACATAACAAGACAACAGTAAGGACGACATAGCAAGATGACAGTAAGGACAACATAGCAAGACGACAGTAAGCACGACATAGCAAGATGACATAAACAGAGAGCATGCACATAAACATATTGCCTACAGATAAATTAGTATGACTGTTGACAAGAACAAATGTATAGTACAAAGCACAAATTAGTCAACTTATTTTTGGCACAAAGGGAACCCCATAAAAAAACACAATAACACGCTAGGTGTGAATTATGACACAAATCTCTTAAACACGCCCTGATTTGCATCTCAATAGTGTTTGACGGAGGCTTCCTCTTCCTTTAGTGGAAAACAATGCATCTAAACATCAGCTGGAAGCTAGTGCTGTGGAACGCTGTTATACAAGAGCGGCTTTTCTGATGAATTTGATGAACTTACTTCATTCAGACCGTGTGAATGAGCCAGTTCTGGAAGATTATATAAAACAAAGACTATCAATTGAGCAATTGAAAGTAAAAATCGTTTGTTTGTTGAGAAGTTTGAGTTTCACTGCAGAGTCAGTTGTGCCATGCAGATATTATTCAAACACAGTTACATCTTCCTCCTGATTTGAATGTTCTACTCTGTACATACAAAAAAAGTAAACCATGCAAATGTCCTTTTAATCACTTCTACTGTTTATCTTATGACAAATGTAATTGCATTCAAGGTTTATGAAGGAAAGCAACCACACAATGAATAAAAACAGACATAGAGCTGGCAAACATCAATGTACAGGATTAATGCAATACCATCTTTACAGATTTAACTGATTTGACATTTTTGACATTGTGGCGCCATAGGCTATTGACATGCTGAGAGCGACATGAGTTGTTTGTCACGAAATAGCCTTGGGTTGGTTACATGCACATTTATGTCCATGCTTTTGTCAGACACTTTTAGTCAACATTACTTGCATTGCGTCCAAGTATGTGCGTTTAGTCATTTCAAGCATTTGATGGGAATCATTTGCTGGCATTGTTATAGCACCACGCTCTAGTGGTTGAGCTACAGCACATACAGCCATTTAAGCCATATCAGCTTACAATCTTTAGGTATACATGTTCATACATGGGCATATAAAATGCACAAATAAAACATTAAGAAGGAATAATAATAATACAACAAGGTATATCAGAGTAAATAAATAACGGACATGTTATAGACCAAGAATTAAAAGGATTTATCAGTCACTGAACATCTTCCAGAAAACATCTGATCTTTGATGCAGATCGTGAGTTAGTTTCTGTCATGACCACTATCATCAGAGATGATTGATTGACTATTAGCATATAGTTTGGATTGGCGATCCAAGAACTCCCTGTGCATCCATGCAGCCTAGCATGGATGAGAGCAGGGAGAGCAGCAATAACCCCCCTTAGGGTAAACAGAACAGAACCAACATGCTGTATTGTGTAGTGCTCCTGTAAGAGAGCACGTTTGTGAATAAACAATCAGATGCGATGCTTCATATTCATAGTTTTACTGAGAATGACTTTGTGGCAATAAATGAACAATTATTACACACAACAATGCATGAGCGCTCTTATTTATATAATTTTATACACAATAAACGCATGGGCTCTTTTAATGTACTTCCCCTTTAACAATGCACCGAGTATACACTTAAAGTAGTGCACATCCCACACTAAAACATCCACACTCACATCTCATACAAACACACACGACAATACAAATCATACAGTTTACAAAACAAACACAACTGTATACATTTAATCACCTTGCATACACACATGAACAATTTGCGCGCTGAACCGACTCTACAGCTTTACATTGTAATAATACCTAGACAACACAATACCTAGTAAAAATACCTTTAGAAACACTAATATTTACATGTATGCAAATGTACGCGTCATATACCTGTAAGGGAGCATGTTTGTGAATAAACAGATCAGATGCAATGCTTCATATTCATAGTTTTACTGAGAATGAAGCGTATCGCGAGAACTCCCCAACTATGATAATAATAATAATTAAAAAATAAGCTAATTTTTTGCTGTATAGCTAAAAACATTAAAAACATAATAATAACGAATAATTTCTGACCATCGACATTACTTAAGATTACAGTAATATCAGATTTGTCTTATTTTAAATAAACACAAAAACAGAGGTGAAAAATAAACTTAAGTAAGAAATGTACTTTTGCTATGGTTAAATAAATGTTCAGTCATATCTTCCCAAGATTTTATAATTTTGGCGCAATTTATTCTCTATATAGTGTTGATATGGCAGCTAGTAAATACGCAAAGTGTCGTCATCCTGGCATGTGAGGAAAGTGTTAAACCATGCGTGTTACAAATAACCCCGCGTTAGGCTGTGTCCCGCGCTCCCCTACATTTTTTCTCATTTTTAATTGAGATGAACTGGGGAATATTTTTATGAAGGCAAACGGTCGTTAAATATGTCCTGTGAATAAATGTATAATTTTATTTGTGGGCTGAAATTGAAACACCTTTGGGGAAAACACATGCACAAACACTTAACAACATTAGACAGCAAAGCATATCCCAGATAGCATGTAATCATTGAAACAATGTTGAGTCGGTGTTGATGTGTCAATGCCAATTACATTGAATTAACGTTACAATGTGATGTTGCTTTAGCATCACTCTTGCACCCTCAGTTAATGTTGAAACAATGTTTTCATTGAATTTTAATAATCATTGAATCAGCATTATGAACCGATGTTAGTTCAATATGACATTTGCACCCACATTTAATGTTGAATCAAAGGTGAAATAAAAATCAATGGTAATGCTATTGAATCAGCATTACACTATGACTGATTCTACATCACTGATGCTGAATCAATATTGAAATTAACAAAAATAATCAATGGTAATATTGTTGAATCAGTGTTACAATGTGATGTTGATTCTAGATAACTTTTGTTGAAACTGAAAAAAAAAATGAAAAAATAGGGGTGGGGATAGGACAAAAGCATTACAACCTTTAAAAATAAAATTAGTTTCTGAAGTCTGATGTCATTATAACTACAGGCGGTCCAACGGTTCAGGTTTTAAAAAGCTGGCTTGCATCAGACGACTTCCTCTTTTCCTTTGGGTTCTCTGAAATCTGATAGAGAAAGCACAATATTACTTAAGAACAAGTCAATTCAGTTGTCCTACATACAGTCACATTTCAGAATGTTAATCTTGTGATGTATGATTCACTTAAAAAAATGTGCTCAATACAAAATATTCAAACTATGATTATAGTACCGTTAAATTCTGTATATTTGTTCTAGTTTTGTAAAATCTATCAATGCTTCTATATGAAAAGAAAGTGTGTCAGATTTTTTCCCACGAGTTTATCTCCAGCCTTAATTAAACACACCTGAAGCAGCGAATCAAGGTCATTAGGATCAATGAAAACTTCAGGCAGGTGTGTTGGAGCTAAACTCTTCATGTAGAGCAGAGCTCTCCAACCCTGCTCCTGGGGACCCACTGTCCTGCAGAGTTTAGCTCAAACCTAATCAAAGACAGGTGAAGCTAATCAAGCTCTTCAGGATCACTTGTTGAAAATACACAAGCAGGTGTCCTGACGCAGGTTGGAAATAAACTTTGCAGGACAGTGGGTCCCCAGGAGCAGGGTTGAAGACCTCTGATGTAGAGCATGCAAAGTGTGCAGTGGTTTGGGGTCCCCAGGACAGGTTTGAGAACCACTGATGTAGAGGAATAAACACCTCTGAGCTATGACCATAGACCAGTGGTTCCCAAACACATTCCTGGAGGCCCACCAACAGTGCACGTTTTGAATGTCTCCTCAATCAAACACGCCTGATTCAAGTCATCAGCTCATTAGTAGTGACTCCAAAATCTGATGTGGGTGTGTCAGACAAAGGAGACATGCAAAATGTGCACTGTTGGGTTGGGTTGGGAACCACTGCCGTAGATCATTACATAAATCTCAGTTCATTTTCTGTGAAACTACATAGCATTCAAAAAAAGCTAATCTTGAAGAATAAAAGTTTAGGTTTTTTCAACAAAAATTATTTAAAGGGATAGTTAACGCTGAAATGAAAATTCTGTTATCATTTACTCACCCTCAAATTGCTCCAAACCTGTATGAGTGTCTTTCTTCTGCTGAACACAAGAGATATTTTAATGAAGGTTGGTAACCTGACAGTTTACGGCAGCCATTGATTTCTACACTCACCTAAAGGATTATTAGGAACACCATACTAATACTGTGTTTGACCCCCTTTCGCCTTCAGAACTGCCTTAATTCTACGTGGCATTGATTCAACAAGGTGCTGAAAGCATTCTTTAGAAATGTTGGCCCATATTGATAGGATAGCATCTTGCAGTTGATGGAGATTTGTGGGATGCACATCCAGGGCACGAAGCTCCCGTTCCACCACATCCCAAAGATGCTCTATTGGGTTGATATCTGGTGACTGTGGGGGCCATTTTAGTACAGTGAACTCATTGTCATGTTCAAGAAACCAATTTGAAATGATTGGAGCTTTGTGACATGGTGCATTATCCTGCTGGAAGTAGCCATCAGAGAATGGGTACATAGTGGTCATAAAGGGATGGACATGGTCAGAAACAATGCTCAGGTAGGCCGTGGCATTTAAACAATGCCCATTTGGCACTAAGGGGCCTAAAGTGTGCCAAGAAAACATCCCCCACACCATTACACCACCACCACCAGCCTGCACAGTGGTAACAAGGCATGATGGATCCATGTTCTCATTCTGTTTACGCCAAATTCTGACTCTACCATCTGAATGTCTCAACAGAAATCGAGACTCATCAGACCAGGCAACATTTTTCCAGTCTTCAACTGTCCAATTTTGGTGAGCTTGTGCAAATTGTAGCCTCTTTTTCCTATTTGTAGTGGAGATGAGTGGTACCCGGTGGGGTCTTCTGCTGTTGTAGCCCATCCGCCTCAAGGTTGTTTGTGTTGTGGCTTCACAAATGCTTTGCTGCATACCTCGGTTGTAACGAGTGGTTATTTCAGTCAAAGTTGCTCTTCTATCAGCTTGAATCAGTCGGCCCATTCTCCTCTGAGCTCTAGCATCAACAAGGCATTTTTGCCCACAGGACTGCCGCATACTGGATGTTTTTCCCTTTTCACACCATTCTTTGTAAACTCTAGAAATGGTTGTGCGTGAAAATCCCAGTAACTGAGCAGATTGTGAAATACTCAGACCGGCCCGTCTGGCACCAACAACCATGCCATGCTCAAAATTGCTTAAATCACCTTTCTTTCCCATTCTGACATTCAGTTTGGAGTTCAGGAGATTGTCTTGACCAGGACCACACCCCTAAATGCATTGAAGCAACTGCCATGTGATTGGTTGATTAGATAATTGCATTCATGAGAAATTGAACAGGTGTTCCTAATAATCCTTTAGGTGAGTGTATAGTAGAAAAAAATACTATGGATGTCAATGGCTGCCATCAACTGTGTGGTTACCAACATTCATTAAAATGATGACAATTTTCATTTTGGGGTTAACTATCCCTTTAAAGCTGCGGATTCACCTTATGTAGACCTTAATCTCTTTAAACATCACAAAATAGCCATGTCAGTCACTTTCTCAGTAAACACAAGATGTTTTTTATCATTTGTGTTTCAGTGGAAACAGGCTAAACTGAACGGAGATCAGTTGAATTCACTAAATTTAATAATGATTCAGGAATACCTGATTAGTAATTAAGGGAGCAGGAGATAAGGCACAGGTCAGGTGATTATGCTGTCATCAATAACACAATGTATAATCAATGTCAGCATTATCAGGTGGGTGCTTCTCATTTTTTAAATTGTCCATCTTCATCCTCCTTCGCTCCCACTAAAAGAGAAATGTGCTCTGCAAGCACTGATGGATGAAGACATGGGCTGTGTGTGCAGTGTGACATTCCTGCTCATGTTCATGTCTCTTGCACTTCTGTTAAATGATGTTACAACTTTATTCAGAAATTAATAAACATTACTAAAGCAAGATGCATTTTTAAGAATGTAGAAAGATGTTTCTAATTACAGTCAGTAACAATACAAATGCAAATAACAAGCACACAAAAATAAAGGAATAGAGAAATAATAAGGTAGATTCATTGTATGAAACTGTACAAGAGAAGTCATGTATGTGTAACGGAGGCCAGCTAGTAGTTGCTGTGTGTGTAAACCTCACTCCTCTGATCTCAAGAGATGCTCTTGAGACTGGCGCTCCTGGTTAGCCTCCTTGTTAGAGTGTCCGGCGGACCTGGGTTCGCGACCTGGCTTGGAGCGGGGTGGTTTGAACAGGAGCGTCCAGTGGACCTGGGTTTGAGACCTGCTTGGAGCGGGGTGGTTTGAACAGGAGCACTTACATTGGTGCCGTGACCTGGATGGGAGTGAGGTTTAGGGGGGTGAGTGTAATGGAGGCCAGCTAGTAATTGCTGTGCGTGTAACTCACTCCTCACTCCTCTGATCTCAAGAGACTCTCTTGCGACTGATGCTAGAGGTTGCAGCCTCCTTGTTAGAGGGTCCGACGCTCATGCCAGTGGACCCGGGTTCGAGTCCCGCTTGGAGTGGGGTGGTTTGAACAGCAGGGGTTACATATATCAGGTGGTTCAATACACCAAACTGTATAGGATGCACGTGTGTTTTCTCTCTAATGAAGAAGCATCAATTAGGCTACTGAGAAGTACACATGCTAAACCAAAATGGGCGTTTACCAATCAGTGGCCAATTTCAAACTACAATAGATGTTTTTCAACCATTTTTCAACATACTTGCTAAACTCATGAAGGCACACCCCTAAACCAAGCACCCAGTGGATTAGAGCAAATCAAGTAAAGCGATTGCAAATGCCCATCGTGGTTAGAATATGTCCCACTAATTGGGGAACACCCAGTAGTGTTCTGCAGAGAGACACAACTGCATGATCTTGTGCTCATCGACTACAAACCACTGTTAGTTATGTCACTGTCTCCACCCATGTGTGCTGTCGACTTTCATTAAAAGTTCAATGCTGATCCAACACACTTTAAACATTGAAATGTCAGTCTCAACCAAAATGATGGTTTGGATCAAAACTACCATGCTGTCTGGGATGTAGATCTTAAGAGTAAATGAAGAGAGAAGCTGTTTTTCCACTTCAGTACTTTGAGTGTGACTCTAAAAAGTGCAGTAATTGAAGAAATGTAAAAAAAAAAAAAAAAAAATCATCCCTGTTAAACTCCTGCTTTAATGACTGGAATGACCTCATTTTACCATAATCAAATAAATGACCAAACTCTGACACTCCTCTCAACCTCCAGGTCAGAAGACTAATATTCTGCACGGTTGGGGAATGATCAGGACTGAGTGCGATAGACTTGAGAGAGATAGCTCAATATTTCTTGACATCTTTCCAGACCAAAAGAATATTTGTCACAGTGAAAATATTAGTCAGAGATTACATTTTTTGTATAATGAATAAATGGCAGTGAGCATAACAGTCTAGGAAAGCATCTTGAATATTCAATACCAATCCACCACAGGGCCGTAACCACCATAGACATTAAGGGGGACAAGTCCCCCCCAATAATTAGAAATGCATGAATCTTTCTACAGCGGTGGTGTAAACGCACAAAGACAGAGCTGCTGTTTTGCTGCTGTATGTGTTATGTTCATGCTAAAGCCGTTAGATCTGTCTACCACTGCATGTGCTTGAATTGTGCACGTGGGCTTGCTCTTCAGTCATTGCTAACGGCAGCATGTGTTAATTTGTTTTTCTTTTGCTATAGTGTTTTTGTCTTTTAGTTTGATTTTTGTAATGTATTCAGTTGACACATTTTGCTCTGATTTTTGCTGTCTGTAAGTCAGTGCTCCATTGTGGTGAGTGTCTTACATCAGCAACATCTGAGAATTGTTATTATTGTTTGTTTTATAGTGTATTTTTGTATTCATTGCATTTGTAATCTTTGGTTAACGGTCTTTTTTTCTTGTGTTTTATTTTTGGCTGATGGGCCCTGGGTCGGGAGGCTAGCTTTTTTTGCCTTCTGGTATTTCGTGCACAGCGTGGTTTTTGTGTGTGTATGTGTGTGTTTGGATCACCTTCCAGCAAGCCTACCCCACTAGGGGCAAGCCTCAGCCATCTTAAATCTTTTGTGTGTTGATATGCACACTGTATTGTGCTAATTTGAGAACTTCTGCTTTGCAGCAGTATCCTGAAAGTTTTGATCTATTTATGTGAATTTAATAAACAACTTTTGTACTGACATCCACGTCTCTTTGCCCTCCATGGTAACGAACCTGTGTGCCCTATTTCCATTGAGTAGTTATTTCCCCTTTCTCTGAAAAGGGGTGGCGTAGTCAGCTTCTTATATATTGTATTACCATTAAGGAGTATATTGGTATTCGTCAACTCTTCACTCCCACCACATATACAATCAGGGATTGTTTCAACCCACGTTTGGGTCAAATATGGACAAACCCAACTGCTGGTTTAAAATTTTATTTAAAACATTGGGTTGGGTTTGTTCACCAAAAATGTTCCGTCATTGACTGTTTTTTTTTTTTTTTTTTTTTAAAGCAGTGACGTAAAAAATCTGAAAGCCGTCCATCATTTTGACAGATTACACTGTCGGTGATCACACGGGTGATCACTGATCAATAACTTGTAACTGATTCCCACCCCTCTCCACATGGTGGCGAGCACGCTCTTACTGACTATCAAGTTAATGGTCAATGAATGGCTTTACTGAGTTACGTGACATTGCTTACAAACTGTTTTAACTGGGAAAGACCAGGATTGAGTGCGATAGGAGACTTGAGAGAACTTATTTGGAATAGCTAAATATTTCTTAACATCCTTCCACACCTAAAGACCGGGAACACAGATGTGGCGTCCATGACGTCTGAAGACTTTGGTGAGGCACCCGTGAAGGCTGGTGACTCTGGTGTAGTGTCCGTGGCAGCTGGAGGTTCTGGAAGGTCTGCTGAGATGACACGAGGCTCTGCAAGGTCTGCTGAGACATAAGGAGGCTCTGGAATGTCAGCCGAGACATGAGGAGGCTCTGGAATGTCGGCCATGACCGAAGACACAGGCGTGGCAGATGCAGTGGGAATGTCATGATCCTCCTCCATGACACCAACTGTGAAAGCAGAGCCGCTCTGTTGCAAGGCAATGTCTATACAATATTTCAATGACCAGTCCAGATGCCATAGTGGCATATGAGCAGAGTGGCTCTGATAGCCCCCCTCTGAAAAATATCATAAGGCATACCTCATCCATTGTGGTCTTATATGCCAAATCAATAAAGTCCTTCACATATTCCTCGATTGGGCGGTCACCCTGTCGGAGACGCATGATCTGTGCTGCTGGATTCATAATGTCAAAGTCTTCTGTTACATATACTGTTCTGAGACACAAAGGTTGAAAATCCAAACGCAGCTTTAATGAAAAGGTAATCCACAATCATAGTCAACAGTACAGGCAAGGTCAAAACACAGGCAGGCAGTCCAAACAAACAAAGCAGGGGACAGAGGCAAAAGGGTAATCCAGGAAACAGGCAAGAAATCCAATGAACCAAGAGACATGAAAACAAAACACTAAACAAGACTTTGCAGTGAATGACAGTGTGAACATATAGGCTGAGGAAATGAGGTAAATGAGACACTGGTGAAAACAATGAGTGCTGATGAGTCCGGGCAAAGGATTATGGGAAATGTAGTCATTGATGGGTGGAGTGCCCTCTGGTGGTAATCATGGGCACTCACATTGGTGAATTGTGACACTGTGCTATACATTATGTGCAAAAAAGTTACTAAGCAAAAGGACAGTTTAAATCCCTACATTAAAATAATATTAAAGCAAAACAAAAACATGTTGCAGCCCTAACATTCAGGTAATTATATTATGATTAAAGAGGTTTTAGGCTATTTTCTTGGCCTGGTGCTTAAGAATACCCCCTAAATTATCTAAAAATATAGGTAACGCTTTAGATTACAGCCCGGAAAGTACTATGTAATTCAAGCAAATTTACAGCATAACTTTTGTTAATTATAGTGTAATTGTATGTAGTTTTTACCTATAAAGTAAGTATGTGTAGTTATAAGGGAACAACATTGGGGGAATATTGGGGGAATAAAGGGGTAACTATCAGGAAAATTAACAAATTATTTATACTGTAAGTATTTTTTTAATTAAGGGGTAATTATCCCTATATATGTAGTTACAGGGTAAGTGGTGTTTGTTCCCCTCTTGTTTTGTGTAGTTAGAGGGTAAGTGGTGTTTGTTCCCCTCTTGTTTCGTGTAGTTACAGGGTAAGTGTGAATCTACAGCTGTAAATTAAAGTGGTGTTTGTTCCCCTCTTGTTTCCTGTAGTTACAGGGTAAGTGTGAATCTACAGCTGTAAATTAAAGTGGTGTTTGTTTCGCTCTTGTTTCGTGTAGTTACAGGGTAAGTGTGAATCTGTGGGCTGTAAATTAAAGTGGTGTTTGTTCCCTCTTGTTTCGTGTAGTTACAGGGTAAGTGTGAATCTACGGCTGTAAATTAAAGTGGTGTTTGTTACGCTCATGTTTCATATAGTTACAGGGTAAGTGTGAATCTGTGGGCTGTAAATTAAGCGGTGTTTATTCCCCTCTTGTTTCCTGTAGTTACAGGGTAAGTGTGAATCTACGGCTGTAAATTAAAGTGGTGTTTGTTCCCCTCTTGTTTCCTGTAGTTACAGGGTAAGTGTGAATCTACAGCTGTAAATTAAAGTGGTGTTTGTTTCGCTCTTGTTTCGTGTAGTTACAGGGTAAGTGTGAATCTGTGGGCTGTAAATTAAAGTGGTGTTTGTTCCCCTCTTGTTTCGTGTAGTTACAGGGTAAGTGTGAATCTACGGCTGTAAATTAAAGTGGTGTTTGTTACGCTCATGTTTCATATAGTTACAGGGTAAGTGTGAATCTGTGGGCTGTAAATTAAAGCGGTGTTTATTCCCCTCTTGTTTCCTGTAGTTACAGGGTAAGTGTGAATCTACGGCTGTAAATTAAAGTGGTGTTTGTTCCCCTCTTGTTTCGTGTAGTTACAGGGTAAGTGTGAACCTACAGCTGTAAATTAAAGTGGTGATTGTTCCGCTCCTGTTTCGTGTAGTTACAGGGTAAGTGTGAATCTACAGCTGTAAATTAAAGTGGTGTTTGTTTCGCTCTTGTTTCGTGTAGTTACAGGGTGAGTGTGAATCTGTGGGCTGTAAATTAAAGTGGTGTTTATTCCCCTCTTGTTTCGTGTAGTTACAGGGTAAGTGTGAATCTGTGGGCTGTAAATTAAAGTGGTGTTTGTTCCCCTCTTGTTTCGTGTAGTCACAGGGTAAGTGTGAATCTACGGGCTGTAAATTAAAGTGGTGTTTATTCCCCTCTTGTTTCGTGTAGTTACAGGGTAAGTGTGAATCTACGGCTGTAAATTAAAGTGGTGTTTGTTACGCTCATGTTTCATATAGTTACAGGGTAAGTGTGAATCTATGGGCTGTAAATTAAAGTGGTGATTGTTCTGCTCTTGTTTCATGTAGTTACAGGGTAAGTGTGAATCTACAGCTGTAAATTAAAGTGGTGTTTATTCCCCTCTTGTTTCCTGTAGTTACAGGGTAAGTGTGAATCTGTGGGCTGTAAATTAAAGTGGTGATTGTTCTGCTCTTGTTTCGTGTAGTTACAGGGTAAGTGTGAATCTGTGGGCTGTAAATTAAAGTGGTGATTGTTCTGCTCTTGTTTCGTGTAGTTACAGGGTAAGTGTGAATCTACAGCTGTAAATTAAAGTGGTGTTTATTCCCCTCTTGTTTCCTGTAGTTACAGGGTAAGTGTGATTCTGTGGGCTGTAAATTAAAGTGGTGATTGTTCTGCTCTTGTTTCGTGTAGTTACAGGGTAAGTGTGAATCTGCAGGCTGTAAATTAAAGTGGTGATTGTTCCCCTTTTGTTTCCTGTAGTTACAGGGTAAGTGTGAATCTACAGCTGTAAATTAAAGTGGTGTTTGGTCCCCTCTTGTTTCGTGTAGTTACAGGGTAAGTGTGAATCTACAGCTGTAAATTAAAGTGGTGATTGTTCTGCTCTTGTTTCGTGTAGTTACAGGGTAAGTGTGAATCTACAGCTGTATATTAAAGTGGTGATTGTTCTGCTCTTGTTTCGTGTAGTTACAGGGTAAGTGTGAATCTACAGCTGTAAATTAAAGTGGTGATTGTTCCCCTTTTGTTTTGTGTAGTTACAGGGTGAGTACGAATCTACGGGCTGTAAATTAAAGTGGTGATTGTTCCCCTCTTGTTTTGTGTAGTTACAGGGTGAGTACGAATCTACGGGCTGTAAATTAAAGTGGTGATTGCCCCCCTCTTGTTTCTTGTAGTTACTGGGTAAGTACGAATCTACGGGCTGTAAATTAAAGTGGTGATTGTTCCCCTCTTGTTTTGTGTAGTTACAGGGTGAGTACGAATCTACGGGCTGTAAATTAAAGTGGTGATTGCCCCC
Source organism: Paracanthobrama guichenoti (assembly GCA_018749465.1). Lineage (NCBI taxonomy): Eukaryota > Metazoa > Chordata > Actinopteri > Cypriniformes > Gobionidae > Paracanthobrama > Paracanthobrama guichenoti. Next base: position 813,231 of record CM031943.1, read on the forward strand.
CTCTTGTTTCTTGTAGTTACTGGGTAAGTACGAATCTACGGGCTGTAAATTAAAGTGGTGATTGTTCCCCTCTTGTATTGTGTAGTACACAATCTGATATCACTCGGATATTTAAAAAACAAGTTTTTTAAAACAGACTTACAACACTTAGTAATTTCTCTTGCTTGGCTTCATCCTCCTCGTTCACTTCTTTATCATCCTTGCCACAAATTAATCTTAAGAAGGAATCCAATGTCTCTAGCTAGTATTCTGTATTATGTAACTTATTAACAGAAATGTCCTCACCGTTTACTCATCTTTTACCCTCATGCCATCTGAGATGTATACGACTTTATTTCTTCATATGAACACAGAAAAATAAATAATCTCTGCTAATGAAAACTCATTTAAGTTCCTGTAAGCATCAAACAGCACATAACTACAGTAATCCATACGATCCCAATAGATGAATCAATGTCTTCTGAAGTCAAACGATAAGTGTTTGTAAGAAAAATAACAATATTTTACATTTTTTAAACTGTAGACTATCGCTTCCAACCAGCAGTCATCTGTGCGCGAATGCGAGGAAGTTCATGCTTGACGTAACTTGAAGCTTGATGTGAGCCCGCTGAGAAACTCTGGTCATGTGGATGTCGGATGCTCACAACAGTATATAAACAATAACATAATATATGATAAATAGCAATGAGAAACAAACAAGACTAGAAGAAGAGATGGCAGTTTTCACGATTAAATGCGCGTCACATCATGAAAGCTTGAAGCTTCTTTACTCATATTGCACACGCTGGTAACAGTTGGTCAGATGAGAAAAGATTAATAAATTATGAGAGCATTTCTTGGTGTACTTGTTTTTTTTAACAAATAATACAAAATATCAAAAGACATGGGGTTCCTCTCAAAATCAATCAGTGGAAATAATGAAAAAGAAGAAGAGGAACAAGAAGAGGAAGCTCTTCTTGTTCCTGTAACTACACAAAACAAGAGGGGAACAAGCACCACTTTAATTTACAGCCCGTAGATTCACACTTACCCTGTAACTACACAAACAAGAGGGGAACAAACACCACTTTAATTAGAAATAATAGAATAATAACTTGCGTGAATTAGTAACATTTACAGATGAGGATATAACCACTGTTCTCTATATAGATCAGTGGATATATACTTTAAAATTAACGTTTAGTGCTGAGGACGCACACGCATCTGTCAAAGCACACAATGGTATGTCAGCAGCCATATCACCCTGTAGCCCAAGACTGGTTTCCCACTGAAGCTAAGCAGGGCTGAGCCTGGAAGAGGTGTTAGTGAGGCCAGCAGGTGGTGCTCATCCTGTGAGTAAATGATGACAGAACGTTCATGTTTAGGTGGAGCATCCCTTCATATATTGGCTATTTCACAGTGGCATTGACTCTGGCTCGTAAAGGCTTGAGTCTCAGCTGCTTTGCTCATGTGTGCTGTTGCTCATGGGTTTGTTGATCACAGCCACTTTAATGATCCTCTTAGTCCTCGACATGAGCTGACCACATTTGAACAGATCCATGAAGGCCTGCTTAAAATCCCCTGACAACGTGTAGAGCGGCAAGTTGAAAATGATGTTGAGTACAGCGATCGGCCTCGAGATAATGTAGGCGGCGTGAGCGCAGCGGCCCAGCATGCAGTTGGTTTCCGGAGTGAGTCTCGTGTAGATTCTCAGAGCTCGTAGCACGTGAAAGGGAAGAAAACAAACCACAAAACACGTCAATATCAACACGATGAGTCGCCTCGCTTTAACCCATATGAGGACCCTTCTTTAGTTCTTTAATGATGCGCCAATAGCAAAGACAGACCAAGACCAGAGGAAGCAAATATCCCAGTACGGTCAATGCCCAACTATACGGCCAGGTGATTTCTGTCTTGCTGCTCGCAAAGTCCAAGCAGTATGTCTTGTTGTTCATCTTATCCAGGTCAAACAGGTAAAAAAATCGGACTCATCTCGGCCTCCGTCACGGGCCAAACCAAGACGCAAGCCAACACGCCCCATTGCTTCTGCTTAATGCTGTTCATGTGCAGCGGATGCACGATTGCCACATACCAGAAGATGGCCAGACAGGTGAGGCAGAGGATGCTGCCGTACAGGTTGAAGTGGAAGATGAAGCGCGTAAAGCAGCACATGACGATCCCCAGCGTCCACGAGTCGTTCTATTTTTGGAACGCTGATGCCACTCATCCAACTGCTGGTTCCTCAGAGAAACGGACTGTGGTGATCATATAAAGCGTTTAAACGCCTGAGCTGATCCTCCCTCTTCTGCTGAACAGTTCCTTGGAAAGGATACATTTGCATTCTTTTATGTCACTTCAAAACACATATGATCTGTCAAAACACATGAGTGTATGGGCGGGATTTAGAGCCTCACAGGTATGATCATATTCATATGATATTTGGCTGTTTGAAAGACTGTGAAACTGACAAGCCCCATTCCATTGCTGTCAATGCTATATTAAAACATCTTGAAATAGGTGATTATGTTATCGCTCATCCAAGATGCCAAGAATTATTTTGTCATATGTCATGTGGGTTTTGCGTGATAAAATTATCATGTACAGGCAGGTCAAGTGTGCGAGGAGCAATTATCAAACAAGCTCATTGTGCAGTTTTACGAGCACTGTGTCAAGAGAAATAAATAGCGCTGTTCAGATTGGCACACTATCCATCCTAAACTGTATCCCAGATAGGAATTAGTGCATCCCAAACAGGAAGTTGACAATAAAATGCCAGCGGTGCTTGGATTGCTGGTGGATTTTAAAGTGTGCATCGGTTTTTTCCTTTTAGGTTAATATAAAGAATGACTAAGGTCATCAGTGTAAAAAATAATATGATCAATAAGTCATGGCAACATTAACTCATCAAAAGAATTTAACCAACTTCAACTTCATTTGTTACGTTATACAAGATTCAAATAGACAAGATTTATGAACAACCTTTCTATATGTGTGGGAGTTGGTCCATCGCAGGCCTTCAGCTGTATACCAGTGACAGAACATGCTTGTGAGAAATCAGGAAATAAAACAATAATGCCAGTGAAATGCAAAAATGAAATAGGACCAGTTATGTGACAGTAATGAGACAACTTTAGCAATGTTGTTTTCGTTTAGCAGTAAATCAGTAGTTTTTTTTTTTTTTTTTTTTTTTTCACTTACAGGACAATTTGCTGCATATACCAGCACTCTGAATGCTTTCATGATGCAGCGCTTGATCATGTCTCATTATATCGATTCTGATGGTTAGAGGATCAGTGGGTATTTCATTTCATGCTATCAGGAGAGGCCCAGCTCACTGCTCATCAGCTGCAGGTACAAAGTCTCCTCACCTACAAAGACCTCACTAAGAGAGTGACCCTGCAGTGGGTGGGGTGCAGCCCAGAACAGTATCATCAGCACTTTAGATCGATGACCCTTCAGGAGTGTGGCCACCCATTTGCTTTTGTCCAGCAGCTCCAGGAAGCCTGTCGACAATGGTTATTGCTGGAGGAACTTGGTGCTGTGGGGATGGTGGATGTGGTGGTGCTGGATCAGTTCTCCATGCAGCTGAATGGGTACATTGCCACTGGCCAGCATCCCTTGAGACTGCCATCCAGCTGGCGGAGGACCATATGAGGGGTCTTCAAGAAGCTCTCTATCCCTTTCTCGCTCTCTCTCTCTCGCGCGCTCTCCGGGTTCCGGGAGGAACAGCTGGCTCCACTGAGGGCCAGTCCCACAACGTCACTGGCACGACCCTTCCTGTCTTAGAGGGCAATGATTTTTTCGTTGGGTCCTGTGTCCTTCTCATCCCTCTCTCTTTTGACTATGGGAGGAGGTTCTCGCTGCCACTAGTGTGGCGTGGAAATCTGGGCCTCTCTGCTGGCACTGCAGGGAGCCTGAGCCTTTCCGGGATCAGTGTACATCCATGGATGTAGAGTCACTGATCTAGGTCCCTGAGGTGCTGCCCAGCACCCCTGATCAAGCCGGGAGGTATTATATACCAGTAAGTGTTTGGGAAAATGCCTATCAGACTTACAGATTCAGGTTATACCAGACCTCCATCCGTCAACACCTGATGCAACCTGGGGCATTGAATACGAGCTACTTGGTGAGGTGTGTACACGGGGACATTCATAGGTATCCGGCATTGGTCAGGATTCAATTGGGGGCCCAAAACCATAGACTTGAGGCGGCGGTTAATCCCCAACTCAGCCACCCACTAATTTTGGGAACAAATTTGCAGTTATTTTCAATGTTATTAAGGGGTATTCGTAAGGGTGGCTCCTGCAGAAACCAAGCCAACCGGGACTTGAGAACTGCTGGGGCTGGTGAGGCAACTCAGGTCTGTCTGGAGCTGTCCCGGGTGGGAAGTGTCTCGACGGAGAGAGAGATGCGGCCCTTTAAAAGAAATGGCATGGACCTCGTCGGGCCATTAAAAAGGTCAGCTTTGCTTTGCATTAGTCAGCATCGCTTTGCATTAGTTATGGTGGATTATGCAACGCGATACTCAGAAGCAGTGGCCCTCCACAACATCTCTGCAAAGATTGTGGAAGATTCCCCCATTTCTGAATCATCTCCCAGGTGGGGATCCCAAAAGAGAGCCTAAGCGACCAAGGCACAACATTTATTGTCATGTAGGGGAGCGCGGGGCACAACCTAATGCGGGGTTAGTTATAACGCGCGTGGTTTAAAACTTTCTTCACATGCTAGGATGACGACTTTGTGTATTTACTAGCTGCCATATCAACACTATATAGAGAAAAAATTGTGCCAAAATTAAAAAATCTTTGGAAGATATGACTGAACATTTATTTAACCATAGCAAATCTTTCATCTCTGTTTTTTTTTGTGTTTATTTAAAATAAGACAAATCTGATATTATTGTAATCTTATATCTGTTATTTAACAGTTGAGATGTTCTTTAATGCTGATCTGACAGCAGAAGACACGAGCCGTGGTTTAATCCCAGTTGCTCAGGTGGGGTGCGTTGTCACACTGCGTTACAATGAGCCCCTATTAGAACTACGCTATTGTAACCCAGACTCAAATTAGTCAATCTGCAGTCCATAAAAAAGTGATGAATTACAACGGTGTGTTGTATTCCTATGTGTGTTAAAATGAAGTGATATGCTCATTGTATATGAAGTATTCCGCTGTGATTTACACATGGGGTATGCATGGTGAGGATTCATCAAGTCACGCTGAGAGAAAAGATGGCGAGCCACCCCCAGACTGAATTTGGATCTTCGATTTCTTATCATCTTATCCACGTAGTTGTATTGTGTATAACCTTTATTTTTGCTGTTTTGTAACCTTATTTACAATTTGTTTTGTTTATATATATTTCTGAAAAGAAGTGTTATCTGGTTATATATACATTGTACACTTTGAGGTGAATTCATGTGAAGGGTTACTCTAATTGAATTATTTGGGTTAAAATATTTGAGTTCACATTTGAAGCAATTGAGTTAAACTACAGTATGCAATGCAGGAAAATCAGAGCCTTAAATCTTAAATTGTTTTTTTTGGGGTTATTCATTTCTTTCAAATAAGAACTTGATTATAGTATATGTAGTTTATATTGTTGATTTATATTGTATATTTCTCCTTTTTGTTAAAAGTTTGACATTTCATTTGGTTTACCTTTGTCATTTATTATTTACTGTTCATCACAAAAAGAAAAATACATAATAGCCAATAGAGCAAAATCTAAAACCTCAAACTTGTGTGTGCTTTGCCTCCTGCAAGCTTTGTATCTTCTGATTGGCCCATTGATCTGGCTCAGTGTATTGAACAAAATTCTAGTTATTACCTGTTGGCATCGAGTCAAGCGTTCAGCTAATACTGCTTGTGTATTCTTCAGGCGAGCGGGTGTTACACTATTATATTCCATACTTTTATGAATTGTTTTGAGAAACCATGAGAAAAGGGTGAATAATGACTGAGAGTCAATGTTTAGAAAGTATTCATTATTATTATGTTTTGAACTCTGCTGTAGAGCTGTGTTTTGAGGTGCGTTTGTTGTCAAACTCAAAAATTAGTATGTTTTTAATGATTAAAAATGCCATTATTTTATTTTAAAGGTTATAATTGTATTTTATTGACAAAATATTTTAGTTTGTTTTGGATTTTTTTTTACATTATTATATTAGGTAACATTTTAATCTGTCATTTGGTCATGTTACACTGTACCCCACATATGGGGCATGTTGGCACATTTCACTTCCATTCTTTTAGGGTAAAGCAAGAAATAAGTATACACTGTATTAATTAAACAAAACCACATAATTGTACTAGACGTGTGAAATGAATGTGCGAAAAAATAAATACTCTGAACCCCAAGTGGATTTACACAAACTGAGACAGTCAAAAAGTGTCAGGTTGTGCCCCGCTCTCCCCTACACTTTGCGAACTTTCAGAATTATTGGGAGTCAAATCTGTGCACACCAGTGTCTACCACCCCCAAACGGTAGAGCAGTCTAATCAAACATTAAAAAATATGATTCATAAGTTTGTTCATGATGACGCAAATAATTGGGATCGCTGGTTGGAGCCCCTAACCGTTCGAGCTTCTGTATGGGAGTGTACTTCTGTGGGGAGTGCTCAATGTCCTTAGAGAAGCTTGGTAAGAAGGACCTGCTAAAAAAAATTATTATCCAGCACGTGTTGAACCATAGAGCTCGAAATGGAGAATTTCCTCCAGGCCCAGGAACTTCAGATCTGTAGCTACAACAGAGGCAGCCAATTATGCAGAGAGAGTCTCTCTTACTGATCATGTCTAGCTCCAAATTACTCGCCAAGTGGCAAGGACCCTTTGTGGTTACACAATGGGTGGGAGATGTTGACTATGAGGTAGTGCGACCGGCAAATTTACCACCTCAACCTCCTAAAACCTTGGAGAGAGGAGGGCTCTGTACAGTTGGCCACAACAGTAAAAAAGGGGGAGGAGCTTGGGCCTAAAGCCTAAAGATGCGGTTCTTTGTTGACTATTGCAAGGTGAACACAGTGTCCAAATCTGATGCTTATCCAATGCTTCGTGTTCATGAGCTGCTCGATCGGTCGGTTGTGCACGGCTTGATTTTACTCAACACTGGAGTTAACAAAGGGATATTGGCAAATCCCCTTAACGCCAATGTCCCGAGAAAAAAACAGCCTTTACTACATGCTTCCTTTCAGGGTGTTTGGGGCTCCGGCTACGTTTCAGCGCCTTATGGACCGAGTCTTACGACCCCATCAGTCATATGCTGCCCCCTACCTAGATGACATCATTATCTACAGTAATGACTGGCGGCGGCATATACAACATTTAAGAGCGGCCCTAAGGTCGCTGCATGTGTTGGGGCTCCCAGCCAACCCGAAGAAGTGTGCAACTGGACAGGTGGAAGTACGGTATCTGGGGTTCCACTTGGGTCATGGACAGGACATGGACAGGTGCCGCCCCCAAATTGATAAAACCTCAGAAAATGTGACTTGCCTGCGTCCTAAGACCAAAAAAAAACACATTCTTGATGCTGGCTGGCTATTATGGCCGTTTTGTGCCTAACTATTCCGACGTCACCTTGACTGACCTCACTAAAAAGGTCCGGTGGACCGAGCCTTGGACAGAGGGCTGGGAGCCGTTTTGTTCCAGGTGGTGGAGGTACATTACAGTACAGTACATTAGTTGGAAGATCTCAATGAGAGAGACAAAGTACAGCACGATCGAGAAGGAATGTTTGGCCATCGAGTGGGTGGTCCTTACTCTCCGATACTACCTTTTGGGATGGGCTTTCACCCTCTGTTCGAAAGTTGAAAGATCCCAATGCACCGATCACATGTTGGTATTAGGCTTTACAACCATTTAAATCTCAGGTGGTCCACAGGCCAGGAGCGCAGATGGCTGTGGCTGAATTTCTCTCCAAAAATGGGAGGGAGTGGGTAGCAGGCCGGTTGGCTCCCCGGCCTGAATCAAGCGGTGGGGGTATGTGGAAAGCGGGACGTGGTTTAGAGGCTGCTGCAGACAGAGAATGAGTACGGGGGAGTTGATGGTTAAGGGACAAGCCTCTCGTTAATGAAATCTAACAGGTGTTCTCATTTTGCAGCTCCCTGGAGAGAGTGCTGTGCTGTTTCTGTGCTGTGCCCAGAAGAAACAATTGTTGGTTTGAAACTGTTTGCTAAAAAGCCCTCATGTTTACTTTTTGTTTGTCTATAAAGAAGCATGTTAATAAAGAGACAAACTCAGACCAGAGTTTTAATTCATATGAATTAATATATCAAATTTTTACCCACAAAGTTTTATATTCTTATCTGCCAACTATAAATTAATTGTGCCATTTTAATTTATTATTCTTGGTGAATTTTAGGAGAAACATCTGAGAAGTTTATGTTTACATAAAATGTAAATCACAATGGCCTGGTTTGACAGACAGGGTTTAGATTAAGCCAGGATTAGTGATTTAATTAAGTGGATTGAGAAACAGTTGTTTTTGTGATGTCAGTGACTCATATGCAGCACAGAGGTCAGTGGTTTGTGACTGTTTTGGATGTTGCATAATAGTATGTTTAGATGTTACTATATAAAACTTTGGACAGGAATGTTTCTCATGTTGCCTCCATGCATATAAACTAAAGTCACAATCCAGCCGACACAAACCATCAAACTCTGCAATCTGCACAGCAGATCTAGAGAAACACCACGTGATTTCATGTCACTGATGTGGACTGCTCATACAGTTAACCGGGAAGCTTTTTTTTTTTTTAAATCACTAATCACTAGACTAAACAGTTGTTTATTTACAGTAAATATGCAGAAGCTGCTTCTTCCTTTTCGTCCAGTCAATGAGAGGCGTTTCCTCGTGTGAAGAACACGAGCTGATTTTTTAGATATTTAATAGACGGTAAAGTCTGTAAAGCTTCAGCTAATTTGATTTCAGTACATAGTTAATCCCTTCCACTAAACTGGTGTCTGAAGTTTACGCAAATTACACCACAAAAAAGCTTCAAAACACAATAACGTGCTAAACGTAAGATTTAGAAACCTACCATGTAAGGTGTGAATTATGACACAAATCTCTTAAACACGCCCTGATTTGCATCTCAATAGTGTTTGACGGAGGCTTCCTCTTCCTTTAGTGGAAAACAATGCATCTAAACATCAGCTGGAAGCTAGTGCTGTGGAACGCTGTTATACAAGAGCGGCTTTTCTGGTGAATTTGATTAACTTACCTCATTCAGACCGTGTGAATGAGCCAGTTCTGGAAGATTATATAAAACAAAGACTATCAGTTGAGCAATTGAAAGTAAAATGTTCTGCATAAAATAGCAACCGTTTGTTTGTTGAGAAGTTTGTTTGTTGAGAGTCAGTTATGCCATGCTGATATTATTCAAACACAGTTACATCTTCCTCTGATTTGAATGTTCTACTCTGTACATACAAAAAAGTAAACCATACAAATGTCATTTTAAGCACTTCTACTGCTATTAGTCTTGTATGACAAACTAATTACATTACCTTCATATCAGAAGTATCAAACCACAAAACTTATTGCGATTTATTGGACAAACATTCGTGATGAAACCTGAAAAGTAACCCACAGTCACTGTTCAACTTTCTCTTCATAAATAAATAAATGCATAATCTAGCCTATATGCTTGTCCTGTACATTTGTGAATAAATTTTTTTAATGTAAACAAAAACAGAGTCTTTTAAATGGTTAATTATCATTAAAATATGAACATTAAAATGACAGGTAATAGATTATGATGGACATTTTACAACCCTGTCAAATAAGTAATGCACGGATCCATTATACTGTTACACACGTTTTATTAAAAATAACTCAATTTAGTACTGAGAGGCGGCTTTATATCCGCACACTTTGGGTGTGAACACAAGTGAATGAGTCAAATTGTGCACAATACGCACAATCCTACAGCAAAATTCAATCCCTGTGACACCAACAATATTCATCCGGAGCAAATGAAGCGAGTGAGTGAGGAGAGGCAGGTTTGTGTCACTCGCAGTCGGAGAGATGAGAGAGAAAGCGCAGCTGGTATCGTGTACCACTAACTTAAAATTAGTATTGGAAACGTTTCAGATATGTCAGTAGCTACTGATATGTAACGAAAAATCGATTTTTGACAACACTGCTTTGCACTTAGTTTATCATTTCAGATGCCTTTTTAAAAGACTACAATTGACTAAAATGTATATATTAATTGTTACTGCTACAGTCCACTGCTGAGATACACCCGCTTTTGACGGGTTAGCGCATGTTAATGTCAAGCCCTGCATACAATGAATGAAACCACTTGAGGCTGTACATTCAGGTGATTACCGTATATACCCAAATATAAGACTAGGTTTGTGTCCTAAAAATAGGCTGAAAAATGGGGGGTCGTCTTATATTCGCGATATAGACAAAATCCACCGTCAACACCGTCAACACCGTCGAAACAGTTATGACACCAACTTTAAACTTATGGTCGTGAATGAGGCAGAGAATGCAATGTTTGCACCTTTTTTTCCCAAAAATAAGTCTGGAAAATGGGGGGGTCGTCTTATATTCAGGGTCGTCTTATATTTGGGTATATATACGGTATATTATGATTAAAGAGGTTTCTGCCTATTTTTTTGGCCTTGTGCTTAAGAATACCCCTTAAGAAGTTAAACAAAAATATAATGGTTACATTTATGAAATATCAAATTTTATATTCCACAAAAGTAAGACAGGCATACAGGTTTGGAATGACATGAGAGTGAGTAAATGATGACAGAACGTTCATGTTTAGGTGGAGCATCCCTTCATATATTGGCTATTTCACAGTGGCATTGACTCTGGCTCGTAAGGCTTGAGTCTCAGCTGCTTTGCTCATGTGTGCTGTTGCTCATGGGATTGTTGATCACAGCCACTTTAATGATCCTCTTTGTCCTCGACATGAGCTGACCACATTTGAACAGATCCATGAAGGCCTGCTTAAAATCCCCTGACAACGTGTAGAGCGGCAAGTTGAAAATGATGTTGAGTACAGCGATCGGCCTCGAGATAATGTAGGCGGCGTGAACGCAGCGGCCCAGCATGCAGTTGGTTTCCGGAGTGAGTCTCGTGTAGATTCTCAGAGCTCGTAGCACGTGAAAGGGAAGAAAACAAACCACAAAACATGTCAATATCAACACGATGAGTCGCCTCGCTTTAACCCGTCTTGTGCTTCCCATATGAGGACCCTTGCTTAGTTCTTTAATGATGCGCCAATAGCAAAGACAGACCACGACCAGAGGAAGCAAATATCCCAGTACGGTCAAAGCCCAACTATACGGCCAGGTGATTTTTGTCTTGCTGCTCGCAAAGTCCAAACAGGATGTCTTGTTGTTTGTTTCAACCAGGTCAAACAGGTTAAAAATTGGACTTATCTCAGCCACCGTCACGGCCCAAACCAGGACGCAAGCCAACACGCCCCATCGCTTCTGCTTGATGCTGTTCATGTGCAACGGATGCACGATTGCCACGTACCGGAAGATGGCCAGACAGGTGAGGAAGAGGATGCTGCCGTACAGGTTGAAGTGGAAGATGAAGCGCGCAAAGCGGCACATGATGATCCCCAGCGTCCACGAGTCATTGAGGACGTAGTAGTAGGTCAAAAAGGGCAAGCTGACCATGAGGAGAAGGTCAGTGATGACAAGGTTCACCATGATGATGGTGCTGCTCTTCCAGGGACGAACTTTGAGCACGTAGACCAGCAGAGCGGTGATGTTACCCACGACACCCACGATGAAGATCGCACTGTACATGGTGGGCAGGTAGTAGCGCTTGACGAGATCGTCCACGTCGGTGCAGTTGTCACTCGAGCTGTTACTCGAGCTGTAGTAAAGGTTGCTCGCCATGGTTGATCTTGCAGAAGGAAAACATACAAAACATTGTTAAAGAGACACATCATGCAAAGTAGATGTGCTAAAACTGATTTCAGTGCCACTGTATTTCAGTGACTGTCCTTGTTTTCTTATCAATGGAAACATCTTGGAGGGCTGCTTGCTGGAAGTAATACTAGAAGGTGCTCTTTGGTTGAGTATCAAATTTGTATTTATAGAAAACATTACCCAAGGCACTTCTGGTTTAAAAAGCCTTTATTCAATCCATGGCTTGATGTGTTTCCATTGGGTGTATTTATTTCAATTTGCGCAGTTGGAAGTGCAATGGAAACGCAGCTACCGTTATCCATATTGTTTAAAAATAGAATGAAGTCATCAAAACAGTCTCGGAACCCTGATACACGACTTCATTCTATTTTTAAACAATATTAAATTTATCATGGAAATCGACATTTCTGGATACCAAAGTCTATTTAGAATCAGGTAATTTTAGTTTATATATAGGCTGTAGTTATTGAAGACGTCATTGAAGAGAAGGTAATATTGAACATAGACGTTTACGGAGGGGTTTTAAATGGATTTTTGAATCAAAGTCCTTGTCCCTTCAACAAAATTGTACCTTATGGGGTACAACAGCTTGTCACTGGGGCAGTACCCTTAAAAGTACCCCTTCCAGCATTCACCTTTTTTTTTTTTTTTTTTTTTTTTACCACAAAAAGGTTCATAGTAGTACCTTAAGGCAAAGGTCTTCAACCCTGCTCCTGGGGACCCACTGTCCTGCAAAGTTTATTTCCAACCAGCATCAGCACACCTGCCTGTGTGCTGACGCAGGTCACAGGAGCTAAACTCTGCAGGACAGTGGGTCCCCAGGAGCTTTGAAATTTCTATTTGAAATTTTTTATCTGCCGTTGTGAGATCCAGTCAATCAGTGGCACTCAGTGCTCATTAACCCAGGCGAGAACAGCCTTTCCTCGGCTGACAGGCGGAAGTACCGCTGAAAGCGGCCCTCATCCAGGCGCAACTCCTGGAGCGCCTTGAACGCGCGTCTATTTAGCTTCAAACGCTCGGTTTATAAGTGCGTCCAATTTGCTGTGGACGCGCGAATGGATTCAAAATGTTCAAGCATCCAACTAGACACAATAGACGCGAATTTGACGCTCAGTTTGCGTTTGGTGTGAATGCAGCATTAAGGTATATTTATACTGTAAGGAGCGGTTTTACTGCTAAGACAAAAGCTGAAGTTGAAGTTGAAGTTGAAGTTTATTCGTCATTACACATGTACAAGTACAGTATAACGAAATGAAGTTTGGAGCAAGATCCAACACCCTGCATTAAAACAATAAAACTCAATCTGAAGAGAAGATCTCACAGAGAAACTGTAGGACACCGCCCTGACCAAAACCCTCTCCCCCTCTCTACCTCCCTTTCCCCCTTCCCCCTGATTCAAGTCCCAGAATGCAGATATACTACATATGATTTATCTTGTGAATCTATTGTTTTATCCCTTTCATGTCTGGTGTCTTTTTAAAGGTCATAGTGCGATTGGTAAAATGGTCTCAACATCACTGAAGTCACTGATAGGGTTAGAAAGATTGAAACATATGAGAATTGTGTTCTCTTTTGAGTGGTCTCTCCAAAGATATCTGATCTTCTCCCCCCAAACTAGGTGTTTGTGTTGCAAATATTTACAACCCTTTGTTCTGGTCTGGGTATTTAAGGAAGGGTAGCAGGGCTGCCATGGGGAATATTCTGTAGACAGAACCCCCATGCAGTGTTGTGTCAGTGTCATAAGAGACACGCACACACACTGTATGTAGTGTGCCAGATATGACTCTTTCAAACTATTTTCATATTACTTAATTGTATTTTATGCTGAAAGTTGTGTACCATGGATTCATGTTTAATTATGTTCTTTAAGTTCTGTCTGGCCAAAATAAATGTTAATCTTGATTTATTCTGTATTTTTCATAAGTCATTACTCAAGTAGTGTCGCATGAGGAGTTTTGTAGGAGTTTCCGTAAATCTTTCTGTCAGGGCAGATTCATACCGAGGACCCCATGACCGGAGCATGGCGCTAAGCATGAGGGGCAATCTGATTTCTGACTGTCACTGTTATTAACAAGTTGCAGCTCTCGTGACTATTGCTAAAATTACACTTTCTGTTATGAGTAAGCATGTGCGACTCACTTAAAGGTAAAATAGTTCACTCTGTAATCCTCTGACTAATATCAGAACTGACTAATTTGCGTCCGTGAGGTAATGTAATAATAATCGCGAGCATTATCCTCTGAGCGACGCTGGGTCCCATGGAGGAACGAGTATTTGAAATTAAGAGATACTAAGAGAAATCAAAGATCTAAATTAAATCACAACTAAACTTATGATCAGCTGTTAAGTTACAAATGTAACAAAGTTACAAAGTATTGGAGTCAGATCAAATTATTCATGGAGTCAGATTTAAAATTCGATGGTCATAAATTAAGTGAATCCAACAGAAGTGCTGAGAAGACGAACACGCAGAAGTCCTTCGACCAGGCCGTTAGATTCCGTCCTTGGGCTAACGGATGGACCTTACAATACTCCAAGGTTAACAGCAGGTGTTCATCACTAATGCTCAATCATCACTTAATCATCATGCTGTGTACTAATATGCACGTTTTAGGAGTTTAAAAATGTACTAAGATGTCCTTTTAAGGTACTGTCCGGTTTCTGTCAAATATTTTTGTGGCGTGATGAAGGGTTAACCCTGAAAACATTTTGCACTCTGCACTTCTTTGCACCTTTTTTGGTGGCCTTGATGGAATTACATTTATGTGAGCTTTTGCCTAGTTTTTTTTTTTTTTTTTTTTTGTGCAAACCTTTTCATTTATTGCAGCATTGAATGCCAACGTGCAGACAGGTATTTGACTCTCTCTCTCTTGATCTCGACAGGCTATTTTATTCAAATAAAAATAATTAAAACAAATAAAGGTCTTAGTCTGACTTAAAGCGGATCTAGATGTAACTGGCGAAAATAACTGTAAATTTAACCCTTCCAGTCAAATTTAGCGCTGCAAACATCAATAACAGCTTTAAGTTGTCAGTGCTGGCAAATGACCATGGTATAAGTGGGATAACCCAGAGCCAGCTGGACGTTAAACAATTTTAAAGTGGAGGCAAAGAATCAACCAACGCAAAGCAATCAACTAAATTGAATGCCTAAATTGCAGCAATCAGTTTTCACAGTGATAATTTGAAATATAATCTTAAAATATGTATTGTTTAAAGGATATGTTTACTGAGATACAATAATACTAGAAGAGCTACTATAATAACAATCTGTTTTTAGAAGTGGTGAATACTTACAGTGGACGCTGATGCCACTCATCCAACCACTGGTTCCTCAGAGAAACGGACTGGTGATCATGGAAAGCATTTAAACGCCTGAGCTGATCCTCCCTCTTCTGCAGAACAGTTCCTGGGAAGTCCCTATCACATTCATTTGCATTCATTTATGTCACTTCAAAACACACAGGCAACATGATCCGTCAACACATGAGTCTCACAGGGGTGATCTTATTCATATGATATTTGGCTGTGCTACTTATTCATATGATAAGTGTGCTACTGACAAGCCTAATTCCATTGCTGTCAATGCGATATTAACATAATGAGTCAAGTCAAGTCACCTTCATTTATATAACGCTTTTTACAATATAGATCGTTTCAAAGCAGCTTTACAGTGATAATAGGAAATTAATGTAAGAGTGATTGTTTTGGCTGTACATTTTTTGTCCAGCTTTGCGGACGACACGACTGTAGTTGGTCTCATTAGCAAAAATGATGAGACAAACTTCAGGAGCGAGGTGAGCCGCCTGGCCAGGTGGTGTGGCGACAACAATCTCTCTCTGAACGTGGAGAAGACGAAGGAGATTGTTGTTGACTTCAGGAGAATGCACACCCAGCATGCTCCTCTGACCATCAACAGTGCGACCGTAGAAAGGGTGAGGAGCACCACATTTCTGGGTGTACATATCACAGAAGACCTCTCCTGGACCGCCAACACCACAGCACTGACCAAGAAAGCACAGCAGTGACTCTACTTTCTCCGCAAGCTGAGAAGAGCCGGAGCCCCAGCCCCCATCATGCGCACCTTCTACAGAGGCACCATCGAGAGCATTCTGACCAGCTGCATCACTGTGTGGTACGGCGCCTGCAACGCATCCTGCCGTAAAGCACTTCAGCGCATAGTGAGAGCAGCTGAGAAGATCGTTGGTGTCTCTCTCCCACCCCTCCAGGACATTTATAACTCCCGCCTCTCCCGCAAAGCCCTCATCATTGCGAGAGACCCCACCCACCCATCGCACAGCCTCTTCAGTCTGCTGCCATCAGGGAGGAGGCTACGCAGTCTCCAAGCAAGGACCAGCAGACTGAAGGACAGCTTCATTCCCCAAGCTGTCAGGGCATTGAACTCCCTCCCGACTCTGTGATCTGGGAATCACCCCCCCTCCCCTTCAGTTCTCCTCCTTTCATCTACCTCATTATATTGTCTCTCTGAGGAATTGGTCTCCCCTCTTACAGACTCTTTTTGCATACACTCTTATAATTTTATTTTATACCTGCACTGACTTAAATCTGAAATTGCACTATTGTTACTATTGTTTGCACTATTTGCCATCGCCACTTTACCTCTATAATTCACTTTATCCATCTTTTTTTTTATCTTTTTTCTGTTGTTGTTACTGTTAAACTTTTGTTGTTATTGTTTTGTTGTTGTTAGGCACCTAGGGTCTGAGAGTCATAGAATTTCAATTCTCTGTATGTATGTACTGTACGTATGGCAGAATTGACAATAAAGCTGACTCTGACTTTGAAGTACGTTTTTTTTTTATGGATTAATTTCTGTTGTAGATAATCATTTGTTATTTACTTTGGTTATTTGGTTATTATTACTTTGTTATTTACTGCTGACACTTCAGGAACGCATTGTGGTCATGTCTAGGTGCAGGTCCACCATCTAATTTGGATACGTCCCGGCAGACTGCAGTAAACCTCAGGATAAACAGAGAGACTCACATTAGCGTAGATGCCATTCTTCTTATGATGTAACGAGTACATCAGGTGTTATGGGAAGTGTTCCTGTTTCCGGCTGACCTAGCTAATGCAGCCTAACAATCAAACTGATCTGAATAATATAAATTGTTAATGTTCTATGTGTAAGCCATAGTAAAGAGATGCGTTTTTAGTCTAGATTTAAACTGACAGAGTGTGTCTGCTTCCCGAACAATGCTAGTGTAACAGAGGCCAGCTAGTAGTTGCTGTGTGAGTAAACCTCACTCCTCTGATCTCAAGAGATGCTCTAGTGACTGACACTAGAGGTTACAGCCTTTAGCCTTGTTAGAGCGTCTAACTCTCATGTCTCGACGAGGGCTTGACAGAGCAGCCATCGAGTGTTAGACAGTATTCTAGGCTACTACGTGCTGAGGTTTTTATCCAATAATTAGAATCTCTGTTTTTTTTGGTTTTTTTTTCAGAATTAGGTAGTAGGAAATTACTAGTCATCCATTTTTTTTTTTTTTTTTATCATCTACTCCATACTGAACTTGTGATCGGTGTGACATCTCTTAATTTTCTACTACAAACTGATAACGGTCAGATAAGTATAATTTGAACCATGCCAATGCTATTCCACTAATGCCAACATAATTTCCGAGTCTATTCAAAAGAATGTTGTGGTCGATAGTATCGAATGCAGCGCTAAGATCGAGTAACTCTAATAGAGAGATACAACCACGCTCGGATGATATGAGCAAAGAGCAGTCTCAGTACTATGATACCATCTAAATCCTGACTGGATATCCTCACAGATACAATTTTATTTCTTTTCATTGGTGGTGGTTGAGGAGATTCCCCCCTTCTATATGTAAAGCGCTTTGAGTACACAGAACTATATAAATGTAACAAATTATTATATATAATTATTATTATAAAAAGGAACATAGTTGTGAGGAAACTGCCTTTTCTATCTTTGACAGAAAGGGTAGATTTGAGATCGGCCTGTAATTGACTAATTCTGTAGGATCATGTTGTGTTTTTTTAATAAGCTGTTTAATAATAGCCATCTTAAAAGTTTTTGGTACCTGTCCTAATGACAAATGAATGATATTAAGAAGAGGATCTATGACCTCTGGCCTCTAATGACCTATTTGAAGATGTTTTATCACTCATCCGAGATGCCTAGAATTATTTTGTCATGTGTCATGTGGGTTTTGCGTGATAAAATGATCATGTACAGGCAGGTCAGGTTTGCGAGGAGCAATTATCAAACAAGCTCATTGTGCAGTTTTACGAGCACTGTGTCAAGAGACACTTGTTATTTCTGGTGGATTTTAAAGTGAGCATTAATTTTTCCTTTTAGGTTAATATAAAGCATGACGCAGTCATGGCAACATTACTTTAACTCATCAAAAGAGTTTAACCAACTTCAACTTAATTTATTAAGTTATGAGATTCAAGTTTTTTTTTTTTTTTTTTTTAAAGGAGTTGAAATTATTGTTGTATTATTATAATCTATATTAACTGTTAGCTTCACTGAAAAAAGATACTTTTTCATTAGTATTTTGTCATAGTTTTTAGTATATTTGTCATTTTTAATGTAATGTTTAGTCCATTTGTTTTAAAATATCTAAACATCTTTATAATGACTTGTTCAGCCAATTTTATTATACCGGTACTTAAAAAGTTAACCCAACCTTGACATAAACTGTAAACTTGTCCCTCAAATCTGTTTGGTTGATTGGAATGAATGAAAGATGTACTTCAGGAACATGTGCTTCAGGTTCACTGTTACTGTAGGCAAGCGTTTGCCAACCTCTAGTGGCTGATGATGGAACTGCAGGACATTCATGAGATGGTCAACAAGCTAATGCTAAATTCATAGAAAGTGCTCCAATTTAACCACTAGAGGGAGTAATACTCACACTTAAAACTGAAACCCTATACAGGCATGATATAATACACAGTACCAGTCAAAACTTTGGAAACAATGCTTCTGAAAGAAGTCTCTTCTGCTCACCAAAGCTGCAATTATTAGGTCAAAAATACAGTAAAAGCAGTAATATTGTGAAATATAATTACTATTTAAAATAGTTTCAGTTTTAATGGTTTAAAGTGTAATATATTTCTATGATGGTAAAGCTGAATTTTCAGCATCATTACTCCAGTATGATGATTTGCTGCTCAAGAAACATTTGTGATTGTGATACATTTTATTTTAGGATTCTTTAAAGAATAAAAAGTTTAAAAGAACAGCGTTTATGTAAAACAAACTTTTATTTGTAACATTATAAAAGTATTTACTGTTATTTTTGATGCCAGTTATCATTCCTAACATATGAGTAGGTAAATACCCTTTACATATATATTTTTAGATTACCAGTTGTTTTAATAAGTCTGACTGTTTTATGCACAACCTTTCTATAGGTGTGTGAACTGGTTTGTCCATCGCGTGCGGCCTGACGACTTCCTTCAGCTGTTTACCAGTGACCAAGCATGCTTATGAGAAATCAGGAAATAAAACAATAAATACCAGTGGAATGCAAAAATTAAATAGCACTGGTTATGTCACGGTTATGAAACAACTTTAGCAATATTGTTTCCGTTTAGCAGTAAATCTGTACTGATTTTTTTAACTTACAGGACAGTTTGGTGCATATACCAAGATATTGACAGAGCAGCCATCAAGTGTTAGACAGTATTCTAGGTCCAATAATTACAAACTGTGTTTTTTCAGAATTAAGTATAAAGCTGAGTATCATCAGCATAACAGTGAAAACTAACACCATGCTTCCTAATGTTATCTCCCAACCGTAGCATGCACAGGGTGAAAAGCAACAGTCCTAGCACTGAGCCTTTCAGTACTCCATACTGAACTTGTGATCGATATAATATCTCTTCATTTTCTGCTACAAACTGATAACGGTCAGATAAGTATGATTTAAACTATGCCAATGCAATTCAACTAATGCCAACATAATTTTGGAATTATTCAAAAGAATGTTGTGGTCGATAGTATCAAATGAAGTGCTAAGATGCAGTAGGCCTACCATATTTGTAACAGGAAGTTGGCTTTGCAGCCTTGGCTAAATTGAGTATACATGAGACTTGATAATGATCTGAGATGTCATTGCTATAATTACAACAATGAGTGGGTCCTGACACTTGTTGTCTAACTCCAACAGGGTTCAGAATGTGTCTAAATGCCGATCCCAATGTGTCTTTTTCATTGTCTACATGGATATTACAATCACCAACAATTAGGACTTTATGGTGCCCTACAGTAGCCAGCACAAATGTCAGACAGGATTTATTTTTAGAGTAATACTGAATATATCACTATAAATTACAGCAACACCTCCCTATTTTCCTGTCAGACAAGGCTCATGTTTATAATGGTAATCTTGGGGGGTGGACTCATTTAAAGTAATGTAATCGTCTGGTTTTAGCCAGGTTTCTGTCAAACACAGCACATCTAGATTATGATCTGTAATCATATAATTTACAATTAGTGCTTTTGAAGAAGAAAGAAAGGGATTGAATATTCAGCAAACCAAGCTTTATCATTTGTTCATCTCTATTATATCTGTTTTTATTGCTGAACATCAATTACATTTTTACCCTTAAATGGGTTTGGGAGTGTTTTTATTTACTACATAATTCGGGGGAACAGACACAATCTCTATATGTGATCATATCTAGGTGAAAAAGTCTATATGTGTTGGACTTCTGTGACTTCTGTGAGCCAGCAGACGGTTGGTTTAGCCAGTCTGTCTGCTTCCTGACCTGGGCCTCAGTTAGTCAAGATTCAACTCTAATGGTGCGA
Source organism: Paracanthobrama guichenoti (assembly GCA_018749465.1). Taxonomy (NCBI): domain Eukaryota; kingdom Metazoa; phylum Chordata; class Actinopteri; order Cypriniformes; family Gobionidae; genus Paracanthobrama; species Paracanthobrama guichenoti. The sequence goes on from CM031943.1 coordinate 833,933, forward strand.
TCACACCAGACGAGAATGAAGCGTTAAGCAGGAGTGATTTAAATGTTAAGTCAATGCAAAGATGCGAATAGACATGCTGCGGCACGAATCGTGTGAATAAGGTGGCGCGTAACACGTGATTTGCGCGAGTTGAAAAATCTGAACTTTGGCGGATATTCACGCCATGTTAACCAATCAGAAGCTTGTTCTAGTAGTGGCAACAATGAGGACAAAATCATATGTGGATACCCGGAGCTGTACGATACATCTTCATACTGGAATAAAAAGGATCTTGCTTGGAAGGTCGGCAATCTGGTAAATTGTAAAAAACGCACTTTACTCAATTTGAGCTATACATAGCTATACATACCTGTGAAGTGAATGTCACATGTGAATGAAGCGAGTAAACTCGAGATGTTCAAGTGTCTAACTATGTGTGAATAGCACAATTTATTTGTGCAAGTCGCATCTGGTGTGAACGCACAGTAAGACTATGTGCCATTAACAGGTCAGGTCTGCCCCAAAAACTTTTCCAGTTGTCTCCAGTTGCGGACACCACTTAGACAGCCAGCCATTGAGTGAGGACAGTCTGCTAAGTATCTCATCATTCCGGCAAACAGGAAGGGGGCCAGAGCAAATTATAGTGATTGACATCGTGCTTGCGAGTTCACACACATCTTTAATATTATTTTTTGTGATCTCCGGCTGGCAAATTCGGACATCATTAGTGCTGACGTGAATAATAATGTTAGAGAATTTATGATTAGCATTAGCCAGCACTTTTAAATTTGCTTTGATGTCAGGCGCTCTGGCTCCCGGTAATGTGACTATGGTGGCTGGTGTCTTTATTTTCACGTTCCGTGTAATAGAATCGTCAATAACTAGAGCACTTTTAACAGGATTTTCAGTGCATCACTGAGTGGGGAGAACCTGTTTTATGTTCTTATCGGAGCGATAGAGCTGTGTTTTGAGCAGATAGAGCAGTTGGGCTGCTGCATGGGCTCTACAGTCAGAACCAAAAATATACAGGGTTCGCATAGCTAGTCCCATCCAAAGCAGTAGTTTGGATGCGTGTCTCTAGTTCTGAAATCTTCTCTGTCAAAAATCCCTTGTCACTGACAGAGAAGGCTATGCTATGCATGTGGCAGGCAGTGCCAGTGACAATAACAGCAGAAGATAACATGACTTGCCGTGTTTGTTGACTGATCCAACTCACCAGTTGTTTGGACTCGTAAAAAAGCGTGAACGCATGAGAGAAAAAGACAGTAAGCAAGGATGGAAATATTAGATAGTATCAGATATACTGTGATGATTAAGTTATTTTAAGCAATTCAAACAGCAAGAAAGATAGAAAATAGAGATTAAATACAAAGCTATACAGAGCTACAAAAACAATCCACTCAGGCAGACAGGAAACCGCTGTGAATTGAGATAAAATTAAGGGCAAATGGAGAATATTTTTCTCTTAAGTAATCTCACTTCTAAAGTCTGCCCTGTTGAAAAAAAACAGCATATGCTGGTTAGGTATGTTTTAAAGCATGGCAGCTGGCCTGAGCTGGTTTAAGATGATCCTTAGCTGGTCATGAGCTGGTTTAAGCTGGTCAAGTGCTGGTCCTAAGAAACTAGCCCTAGCTCAGGACCATCTTATAACCAGCTCATGATCAACTAAGGACCAGTTTAAACCAGCTCATGACCAGCTAAGGACCAGCTTAAACCAGCCGCAATGCTTCAAAACATACCTAACCAGCATATGCTGTTTTTTTCACATCAAACATCAAATTCTTACCCACAAAGTTCTATATTCTTACCTGCCTTCTATGACTTTATTGTGGCATTTTTATCTATTATTCTTAGTAAATTTTTGGGGAAACATTTGAGACCAAGTTTATGTTTACAAAAAATGTATATCACAATGGCCTGCTTTCACAGACAGGATTTAGATTAAGCCAGGATTAGTGCCTTAGGATCACTGATTAGGATTAGGATTAGTGATTAGTGCGTTTAGTGGTAGACATAAACATTTTGTACTGTATCAGCATTTCTTCCACACTGATCCGGCGTTTTGGGAGCATGAAACCAGTATTTTTTGAAAGCGGGTCCCAGAGTGGGATCTGAAAACGACACGCTTGTGTAACGGAGGCCAGCTAGTAGTTGCTGTGCGAGTAAACCTCACTCCTCGGATCTCAAGAGACGCTCTAGCGACTGACGGTTGCAGTCTTTAGCCTCCTTGTTAGAGCATCTGACTCTCATGCCGGCGGACCTGGGTTCGAGTCCCGCTTGGAGCGGGGCGGTTCGAACAGGAGGGGTTACACTTGCATTTTCGTGTGTACAGCCAATCTGTATATTAGGTGAAACGCTGATGTCATCACACCACGCCCCGCACGGGAAAGACTAGAAAGGGATACAACTATGGGCACTGGGCATGCGCACATCAATATTGCATCATTTAATTACTGTATTTGCATTATTGTAAGGGTAGGTTTAGGGTTGGGGTAGGTGTAGGCGTTAATAAAACACATCTGGTAAGTAGCAAATTTATTTATTGTTATTTTATCGTGAGATTTTGCCTAACTTCTTACCATTGCTTTACCCCTTCTAGCCATAACTCTTCTTCTCCGTTTTTAGTGTATTTCTGTGGCGGAATTACAGCGCCACACACTGGCCTGGCATGTGTACTACATCGTTTTGAGTCGGTTTCAGTGCTCTCATCTGTACGCAGATATTTCTTGAAACAAGGGAAAAAAAAGATTGGATAGAGAAAGCTCTGTCTTCGTGTGGATGGGGCCCTAGTAAGGTGGATTGAGAAACAGTTGTTTTTGTGATGTCAATGACTCATATGCAACATTACATAGGTCTTTTTTGGATGTTGCATAATAGTATGTGTGTGGGTGTGTTTTTCTTTGTATACGTTGGATTTGTTTTTCCTTGTTTTGTAGGAAATGGAGAAGAGTAGAATAAGTCAAGAAGCTGAATTGCGTAAGTTGGATATTGAAGCTCAAAGGTTTGCTCTGATTAGACAAGGTAAGTTGGGATACCACTCTTTTGAGTTTGAGTTTGCAGGCCCCAATAGTTAGTCCATCTCCAAAAGATGGTTTCTCGTTCTCTTAACCTCATGCCAAAATTTGATGAGGATGATTTAGATACTTTCTTTACTTTGTTTGAGCGGTTGGCAGATCTTACAGGGTGGGAAGATCGAGAAAACGCTACTTTTACAGTGCGTGTTTTGTGGTAAAGCTCTACTGTTATTCTGGGTAATATTTTGGCTGGAGGGCGTGTTTGGAGGGATGTACCACCCCCTCCTATTGTAACAGATTTTCCTTCCTTACCAGAACAAGCTGATGTTGATAAACAGTTTCCTGATGTGTTTGTGACTTGTGCTGTTACTCGTGCAATGAGTAAAAATGTGTCTGAAATTCAGAGCATAGAGCTTGAGTCTGATTGTGAAAAAGAGAATGATTCCTGGTCTTTCGTATGTCTTCCCTTCTGTTTCTCACCAGGAGTTGGTGATGGCACAACGGGAGGATTCCACCCTGAAGGAAATGTTTTCGGCCACATTGTCTACTGAAGAGGTAGCGAGTGCAGCAAGTGGCTGTTTTATTGAGGATGAGATCCTGCTAAGGAAATGGCTATCTGGTAGTGAAGTACCATTGGGGGAGGCCTGTATTCAGTTGGTTGTACCAAGGTCTCTTCGAGATACTGTTGTACGTACTGCACATGGCGATGTTGCAGGTCATTTTGGAGTCAACAAAACTTAGAATCATCTGTTGCATTATTTTTATTGGCCTCGTATAAAAAAAGATGTGCGGAAGTATATTAAAACCTGTCAGCTTATAGGAAAGCCGAACCAGGGTCTAAAATCAGCACTGCTGTATCCAATACCAGCACTTGAACCACCGTTTCAGCATCTGATTGTAGACTGTGTGGGTCCGATACCCCCTTCTAAATCAGGAATCTTACAGTAATGTGCCAGAGTACTAGAGTACCAAAAGTACAGATGTACCAGAGTACAAAACCGCAAATACATCATAGCTATTACAGAGTCCATCTCATCTGACACATTATCAGAATGAATGTTTTTGTCTAGATTATGAAATACCTGACAGAGTACGCTATACAGAAAGTTAGGTCTTTATTGTGACATGACGGATTACCTGACTCTGTGAGTTTGTCTCTATTTTTAGCTCCAAGTTTAAACTAGCCTACATAACTACATAGTAGCATCTTATAACATCTTATTTGTGCATATCTCATGTGTGCAGTACTGGCTGTTATGTTAAATAAAGTTTATTAATTAAGGGATGCAAGTTATTTCACCTTTGAACACTATTGTTGACTCATCTCCCCTCAGACACAGTCCTTTAATGGCGGGCTTGTATGCAATTCTCAAAACTAATAGTATTGGTGAATCCGATATTACAAAACCGATACCTGATTATGGGAAAATGCTTAAATATCAGGAAACCGATATATCGGTCGATCACTAATTCTAGTGCCTACCAACCCCAAAGCCAGGGGACTTTGGAACGCTTCCACCAGACATTGAAGTCTTTGCTGCAAGCTTATTTGTGGAATTAAAGTGTGATTGGGAGGAGGGTTTGCCCTGGTTATTGTTGGCGGCTCGTGAGGTGGTTCAGGACAGTCTAGGTTTTAGTCCAAATAAGTTGGCCTTTGGTCATAAAATGCATGGACCACTGGCTGTTCTCCATGATGGGCTAAAAGGGGGGCCTGATCCACCTCAGAGTTTGTTACAATATGTTGATGGCTTTAGACATCATTTATTCTTAGCCGGTCAAATGGCTAAGGTCAATTTGTTGCACAAACAAAAGAAGATGAAACGTTTGTTTGATCGACGTACTGAGTCTCGTGTGTTTTGTCCAGGTGATCAGGTGTTGGCCCTGTTGCCTCTTCCTGCTTCTCCTTTCTGTGCAAAATTTTCAGGTCCATATATGGTGGTACGTCAAATTTCCAACCAAAATTACTTGATTTCAACTCCTGAGTGGAAAAGACGCACAGTTATGCCATGTTAACTTGTTAAAACCCTTTTATTCCCGTTCTTTGATGTCAGAGAAGGCTCCTGTAGCAGTTGCTGTGGCTTCATCTGTGATGGAAGTTGCTGAGGATGTTAAAGTACCTGAGGATTGCATGTTGCAGCCCCGACTTAATAACTCTGAAACGCTTAACAACTTGGACAATTTTGTACAACATTTGCCTCTTCACCAGAGAGCTGAATTGTTAGCTTTGATTTCAGAGTTTCCCATGTTGTTTTCAGATTTGATAGAGCACGATATCGATGTTGGCGACACAAAACCAATACCCCAGCATTTTTATCATGTTTCTTTGGATAAACAACGTCATCTTGATTCTGAAATTAAGTATATGGTCGAAAATAACATCGCTAAACCTTAATTTTCAAGCTGGGCATCACCTTGTTTACTGGTGGGAAAGCCAGATGGGTCATACCGTTTTTGTACTGACTACTGAAATGTAAATAGAATGGAAGATTGTGTAGATTCTGTCGGTTCGGCGATGTATGTCAGTAAATTTGATTTATTGAAAGGATATTGGCAAGTGCCTTTAACCGCTCATGCACAGGAGATTTCCAGGAGATTTATTACCCCTTCTGGGCTATATTCATATTCTGTAATGAGCTTTGGCCTTAGAAATGCACCCGCTACTTTTCAACGTTTGATGAACCACATACCTTCTGGTTTAAATGGTTGTGCTGTTTACTTGGATGATGTGGTGGTAGTGACGTGGGAGCAACATCTTTTACACATCCGAACATTGTTTGAGCGTTTGGCAGAGGCTAGGCTTGCAGTCAACTTGGCAAAGTGTGAGTTTGCCAAGGCGACTGTGACCTAGTTGAGCAGGGTCATGTGCGTCCGGTGCGCGCTAAGGTCTTGGCCATTGACAATTTTCCTCCACCTAACATGAAATGAGAGCTCTTCTGGGTATGGTGGGCTATTACAGGAACTTTTACCCAAATTTTTCATCAGTGGTAGCTCCTTTGACTCATTTATTGAAGAGAAACTTAAAATTTGAGTGGTCCTTGCAGTGTAAACAAGCTTTTGACAATGTGAAGTTGTTGCTTAGCACTGCCCCTGTACTGGTTGCCCCACGCATTGGACAGCCTTTTCAGCACCAGGTTGACGCCAGTCAAGTTGGGGCTGGAGCTGTAATGTTGCAAACAGATGAACAGGGTATAGAAAGACCAGTTTGTTATTTTTCCAGAAAGTTTAAGTCTCACCAGCTGCATTACTCCACTATTGAAAAGTCTGTGTAACAAGTGGTACTTTTCCAATTGTGGTGTTTTCAGACCACAATCCACTTACCTTTTTGCACTCTTTGCAGAGCCCAAACCAGCGTCTTATTTGATGGTCTCTTTCTACAACCCTATCCTTTGGAGATTCGACACATAAGGGGTGTGGAAAATGTACTGGCTGATGCCTTATCTCGTGCCCCGTGTGAGAGCTAATTCAGGTGATGTTTTCTCATTCTGACTGAGGCTTTTCCTAGGTGCCGGGAGTTCCTGGTTCAAGTTGCAGAGGGGGATTAGATTAAGAAGGACCATACTGGGTTTTTTTTTTTTTTGGGGGGGTTAATTGGTAATGTTTTTTTTTTTCGTAACCTTGTGGAATTAAGTAATTTTCTCACATTTGTTTTAGAGGTCCTTTGTAAGGATGTGGGTGTGGGTGTGTTTTTCTTTGTATTCATTGGACTTGTTTTTCCTTGTTTTGTAGGTGGCAGTGGAGATGCAGAACACCTGATTGAAATTAGGAGGTGGAGATATGTGTTTCAGTTCCGTGTAATGGCACGCGGTACGAAGAGGTGACATCATCTCCTTTGCTTAGTTTCCTTGCTTAAATGTGATCTATCGTCTGTCGGCATTTTGGGACTGTTCAATTGGCATAATCTTTTATTGTATTTGTGAAACCCCTAGAATTATGTAATAAATCTTATTCATTATATCGATCTTTTGTTTTGAATCCCCTTTGTTGTGGCCACGAGCCAGCCGAAACAGATGTTACTGGTTACTATACAAAACTTTGGACAGGAATGTTTCTCATGTTGCCTCCATGCATATAAACTAAAGTCACAATCCAGCCGACACAAACCATCAAACTCTGCAATCTGCACAGCAGATCTAGAGAAACACCACGTGATTTCATGTCACTGATGTGGACTGCTCATACAGTTAACCGGGAAGCTTGGGGAAAAAAAATAAAAAATTGTTAGATTATCACCATGGAGACTAAACAGTTGCATATTTACAATAAATATGCAGAAGCTGCTTCTTCCTGTTCGTCCAGTCAATGAGAGGCGTTTCCTCGTGTGAAGAACAGATGAAATCTGAGCTGATTCTTGAGATATTTGATACACGGTAAAGTCAGTAAAGGAACTTCAGCTAATTTGATTTCAGTACATAATCAATTCCAGTAAACTGGTGTCTGAAGTTCATACAAATTACACAAAAAAAGTTTCAAAACAGAAATAGCATGCTAAACATGATTTTAAGACTTTCTGTGTAAGGTGTGAATTATGACACAAATCTCTTAAACACGCCCTGATTTGCATCTCAATAGTGTTTGACGGAGGCTTCCTCTTCCTTTAGTGGAAAACAATGCATCTAAGCATCAGCTGGAAGCTAGTGCTGTGGAACGCTGTTATACAAGAGCGGCTTTTCTGATGAATTTGATGAACTTACTTCATTCAGACCGTGTGAATGAGCCAGTTCTGGAAGATTATATAAAACAAAGACTATCAATTGAGCAATTGAAAGTAAAATGTTCTGCATAAAATAGCAACCGTTTGTTTGTTGAGAAGTTTGTTTGTTGAGAGTCAGTTGTGCCATGCTGATATTATTCAAACACAGTTGCATCTTCCTCTGATTTGAATGTTCTACTCTGTACATACAAAAAGTAAACCATACAAATGTCATTTTAAGCACTTCTACTGCTATTAGTCTTGTATGACAAACTAATTACATTACCTTCATATCAGAAGTATCAAACCACAAAACTTATTGCGATTTATTGGACAAACATTCGTGATGAAACCTGAAAAGTAACCCACAGTCACTGTTCAACTTTCTCTTCATAAATAAATAAATGCATAATCTAGCCTATATGCTTGTCCTGTACATTTGTGAATAAAAATTTAAATGTAAACAAAAACAGAGCCTTTTAAATGGTTAATTATCATTAAAATATGAACATTAAAATGACAGGTAATAGATGACAGAATTTTTTTAATCCTGTTTATGTTCACTTAAAACATAACTGACTGTGTTTACGTGAATACTCCCCAAGAGTGGCATTCTGACATTATTTTGTGTGCATTTGACTGTTTAAGTGTAATAAGCAGCGAAAAATAACTCAATTTAGTACTTAGAGGCGGATTTATATCCTACGCACACTTTGGGTGTGAACACAAAATCTGTGGGAATGGGTCAAATTATGCACAATATGCACAATGCCACGGCAAAATTCAAGCTCTGTGACACCAACAATATTCATCCGGAGCAAATGAAGCGAGTGAGTGAGGAGAGGCAGGTTTGTGTCACTCGCAGTCGGAGAGATGAGAGAGAAAGCGCAGCTGGTATCGTGTACCACTAACTTAAAATTAGTATTGGAAGCATTTCAGATATGTCAGTACCGATATGTAAAAGACTACAATTGATGGTGGATGTTAATGTCAAATCCCTGCATGAAATCACTTGAGGCTGTACATTCAGGTGATTATATTATGATTTAATAGGTTTCGGCCTATTTCTTTGGCCTGGTGCTTAAGAATACCCCTTAAGAAGTTATACAAAAATATATTATAAATAAGAGGTTACATTTATAAAATATCAACTTTTATATTCCACAAAAGTAAGACAGGCATACAGGTTTGGAATGACATGAGAGTGAGTAAATGATGACAGAACGTTCATGTTTAGGTGGAGCATCCCTTCATATATTGGCTATTTCACAGTGGCATTGACTCTGGCTCGTAAGGCTTGAGTCTCAGCTGCTTTGCTCATGTGTGCTGTTGCTCATGGGATTGTTGATCACAGCCACTTTAATGATCCTCTTAGTCCTCGACATGAGCTGACCACATTTGAACAGATCCATGAAGGCCTGCTTAAAATCCCCTGACAACGTGTAGAGCGGCAAGTTGAAAATGATGTTGAGTACAGCGATCGGCCTCGAGATAATGTAGGCGGCGTGAACGCAGCGGTCCAGCATGCAGTTGGTTTCCGGAGTGAGTCTCGTGTAGATTCTCAGAGCTCGTAGCACATGAAAGGGAAGAAAACAAACCACAAAACATGTCAATATCAACACGATGAGTCGCCTCGCTTTAACCCGTCTTGTGCTTCCCATATGAGGACCCTTCTTTAGTTCTTTAATGATGCGCCAATAGCAAAGACAGACCACGACCAGAGGAAGCAAATATCCCAGTACGGTCAAAGCCCAACTATACGGCCAGGTGATTTCTGTCTTGCTACTCGCAAAGTCCAAGCAGTATGTCTTGTTGTTTGTTTCAATCAGGTCAAAGAGGTAAAAAATCGGACTTAACTCGGCCGCCGTCACGGCCCAAACCAAGACGCAAGCCAACACGCCCCATCGCTTCTGCTTGATGCTGTTCATGTGCAACGGATGCACGATTGCCACATACCGGAAGATGGCCAGACAGGTGAGGAAGAGGATGCTGCCGTATAGGTTAAAGTGGTAGATGAAGCGTGTAAAGCGGCACATGACGTCCCCCAGCGTCCACGAGTCATTGCGGACGTAGTAGTAGGTCAAGAAGGGCAAGCTGACCATGAAGAGAAGGTCAGTGATGACAAGGTTCACCATGATGATGGTGCTGCTCTTCCAGGGACGAACTTTGAGCACGTAGACCAGCAGAGCGGTGATGTTACCACGACACCCACGATGATGAAGAGCGCACCGTCGTGTAGGGCAGGTAGTAGCGCTTGACGAGATCGTCCACGTTGGTGCAGTTGTCACTCGAGCTGTTACTCGAGCCGTAGTAAAGGTTGCTCGCCATGATTGAGCTTGCAGAAGGAAAACATACAAAACATTGTTAAAGAGACACATCATGCGAAGTAGATGTGCTAAAACTGACAGTATTTCAGTGACTGTTCTTGTTATGGAGGAACGGGAGGAACACGTCAAAATCACCAGCTGTCTATAACGGGAGGAGGAGGAGGAGGAGGGGGGGGGAGGGGGTGTGTGTTGGGGATACTCTGCGTTCGGGCCAATTACCAAGCTCAGAGCCCTCTCCCCAGACAGCACACCAAATACGTATACCAACTTAATCTATCCGACTTATCTGTAAGTGTGAACTCTGTTTGGCATTGAATACCTCAGCAATGTGATGAACTGATCTATCCAACGAGATGCAATGAAAGAAGAAAAGGATCCACATTAGCCTGGTTTCCATTACAGATTTGAACAAAACTTTTGTGATATTTTCGAAATGTCGATTAAAAAAAGTATTGTGATATTATGGCGTTTCCATTAACCGATGTTTTGCGACTAAAACTTTATTTTTTCCTATCAATGGAAACATCTTGGAGGGCTGCTTGCTGGAAGTAATCCCAGAAGGTGCTCTTTGGTTGAGTATCAACAATAGAATGAAGTCATTAAAACCCTGATACAAGACTTCATTCTATTTTTAAACAATATTAAAACATTTACATTTCTGTATACCAAAGCCTATTTAGAAACGGGTAATTTTAGTTTATATAAAGGCTGTAGTTATTGAAGACGTCATTGAAGAGAAGGTAATATTGAACATAGACTTTTACAGAGGGGAAGTCCTTATACCTTCAACACACAGAGAAAAAAGGTGTCAAAATTATACATTATGGGGTACAACAGCTTGTCACTGGGGCAGTACCCTAAAAAGGACATCTTTGTATATTTTTAACCACAAAAAGGTTCATGGTAGTGCTTTAAAGGCCCTTTCACCCTGGACGCATAACGAAAAAGCGAAGCGAAAAAGCGAATATTTTGCGTGCGAATAGTTCGCATCAAAACCATTCACATCAGTCGCGACACAAATTCGCGACGCCTGTGATGTTTCAGAGCTCCAACATTCCAAAACATTTGCGGCGACAGCTGAGAAAACATGGACGCTTCATCATCTAGTGAAGACGAGCTTTTCATTTTCTTTAAAAGACCGAAAAAAAGGTTTTGGGTGCACCCAGTCTTAAAGAAAAGAGAGTCTGAAGGGGAGTATGCTAATCTTGTTCAGAAGCTAAAACTTTATCATGGCCAGTTCCGCACTTACTTTCGAATGCCCGTGGGACAAACCACACCCTTCAGGGAACCAATCGATCTGGAGCAGTTATGTTTCCAGTCACAATGTAAACATTTAAGTTCCACAGTCATACTGACGGAAACATCAACAAGTTTTAACTCAAAAGGTTATGTTATTGTTGACTGTAGCCTACAGTGGGCAAACACAGCTGCAGCTGTAATCTCATGAGAAATGCGATACCTGGCAAAGGTTAACGTTGCGTGAATAGCTAGTGACATCAACTGGACGTTTCATTGCCTTTGTTTCCTTGTATGCGATTGGTTGAAGCCTTTTCTGTCGCCGCTAGAGTAAAAAAAAAAAATCGACATTGAAGCGAAAACAAATAAACATAGTTTTTTTGCCACAGCACATTCGCGTTTGATGTGGAAGCACTCATTACACAAACAGCTGATCAAAAAATAAAACCATATTTCAAAATGTCCAAATTGCGTCCAGTGTGAAAGGACCTTAAGGTATATTTGTACTCTAAGGACGCCTTGAATGCGCGTCTATTTAGCTTCAAACGCTCGGTTTATACATGTGTCCAATTCGCTGTGGACGCGCAAATGGATTCAAAATGTTCAAGCATCCAACTAGACACGACAGATGCGAATTTGACGCTCAGTTTGCATTTGGTGTGAATGCAGCATTAAGGTATATTTATACTCTAAGGTTAACAGCAGGTGTTCATAACTAATGCTCAATCATCACTTAATAATTATTGAATTATCTCATTAACTTCAACACTGATTCAGTGTTACTTTTTCACACTTTGAGTGTGGACTCATATAAACACCAGCAGTGTTAATTTAAAACTGATGATTTTGCTGTGTACTAATATGCACGTTTTAGGAGTTTAAAAATGTACTAAGATGTCCTTTTAAGGGTACTGCCCCAGCAACAAGCTGTTGTACCCCATAAGGTACAATTGTGACGACTTTTTTCTCTGTGTAAAGTTTTCAATGAGGAATTGTACCTGAAGCATTTTCTGTAAAATATTTTTGTGGCGTGATGAAGGGTTAACCCTGAAAACATTTTGCACTCTGCACTTCTTTGCACCTTTTTTGGTGGCCTTGATGGAATTGCATTTATGTGAGCTTTTGCCTACATTTTTTTTTTTTTTTTTGTCCAAACCTTTTCATCTTTACGGCATTGAACGTCAATGCCGACATTAATTCACTAATTCAGGCAGGACTTTGTTATACTACCTGATTTCACACAATAACCTCATACTTCAAACACCTAAAACACTGCATACAATCACTGCATACAATCACTGTACATTTCAACACTTTCCAATTCCAAGATATGGAACTGTTGTAGTCTCAAATCTCAAGGTGTAGCTGAATCTCCATTATTATTTTTAAATGATAATAATAAAACTAATATAATTTAAATACACCATGGTCTGTCTGAATACTCGATTCTGATTGGTTGGAATGTGTGGAATAAAACTCATGCAGTGCTCATAATGCTCATACAGAAACAATCAGGAGCACAGAAACTTCCCTGTGACTTTTATTAATAAATTAAATTAACTGAATCATTACATTGTCGCTCAGCAAGGAGGCGGTAACGTCAGTGTTTTTGAAGTAATTCAACTCGGCTTCATTTTAAATCGAGAGAGAGACACTGTACAGATACAGGTCTCTTGATCTTGATAGGCTAATTTATTAAAATAAAAATAATTAAAACAAATAAAGGTCTGAGTCTGACTTAAAAGCGGACCAAATGCTAGATCTAGATGTAACTGGCGAAAATAACTGTAAATTTAACCCTTCCAGCCAAATTTAGCGCTGCAAACATCAATAACAGCTTTAAGTTGTCAGTGCTGGCAAATGACCATGGTATAAGTGGGATAACCCAGAGCCAGCTGGACGTTAAACAATTTTAAAGTGGAGGCAAAGAATCAACCAACGCAAAGCAATCAACTAAATTTTAAATTGATGCCTAAATTGTGACAATCAGTGTTCATTTGAAATATAATCTCTGAAAATATAATCTTAAAATATGTATTGTTTAAAGGATATGTTTACTGAGATACAATAATACTAGAAGAGCTACTATAATAACAATCTGTTTTTAGACGTGGTGAATACTTACAGTGGACGCTGATGCCACTCATCCAACCGCTGGTTCCTCAGAGAAACGGACTGGTGATCATGGAAAGAGTTTAAACGCCTGAGCTGATCCTCCCTCTTCTGCAGAACAGTTCCTGGGAAATCCCTATCACATACATTTGCATTCATTTATGTCACTTCAAAACACACAGGCAACATGATCCGTCAACACATGAGTGTATGGGCGGGATTTAGAGCCTTGCAGGGATCATATTCATATGATATTTGGGTGTGCTACTGGTTCCGGGCAGACTACTGTAAACCTCCAGGATAAACAGAGAGACTAACATTAGCATAGATGCCATTCTTCTTATGATGTAACGAGTACATCAGGTGTTATGGGAAGTGTTCCTGTTTCCGGCTGACCTAGTTAATGCAGCCTAACAATCATTTACTAATTTGAATAATATAAATTGTTAATGTTTTATGTGTAAGCCATAGTAAAGAGATGCGTTTTTAGTCTAGATTTAAACTGACAGAGTGTGTCTGCTTCCCGAACAATGCTAGGAAGACTGTTCCAGAGTTTAGGAGCTAAATAGGAAAAGGATCGACCGCCTGCAGTTGATTTTTTCAACTTTTTTTTTTTTTTTTTTTTTTTGCATTAAGGAATTGTTCAAGTAGTGGGGAGTTAAACTATTTAGTGCTTTGTAAGTAATTACAGCTAATGCAGTGCTGACAGAAGCGGGCTAATATGGTCATACTTCCTGGTTCTAGTAAGAGCTCGAGCTGCTGCATTTTGGACCAGCTGGAGTTTGTTTACTAAGCGAGCAGGGCAACCACCCAGTAGAGCATTACAATAATCTAGCCTTGAGGTCATGAACGCATTAACTGTTCTGCATTTGTCATTGAGAGCATATAATTTAGATATATTTTTAAGAAGGTAGAATGCAGTTTTACAGATGCTAGAAACGTGGCTTTCAAATGAAAGATTGGTATCAAAGAGCACACCCAGGTTCCTCACTGACGACGAGGACTTGACAGAGCAGCCATCGAGTGTTAGACAGTATTCTAGGCTACTACGTGCTGAGGTTTTTATCCAATAATAAGAATTTTTTTTTTTTTCAGAATTAAGTTATAGGAAATTACTAGTCATTTTTTACCACTTTTTTTATAACAGCTATGCATTACTTTAATTTTGTGAACTGGTAATTTTTGTCAGGCGCAAAGAAATATAGAGCTGAGTATCGTCAGTATGACAGTGAAAACTAATGCCATGCTTCCTAATGATATCTCCCAGTGGTAGCATGTACAGGGTGATATTTCATCTTTTACTGCTACAAACTGATAACGGTCAGATAAGTATGATTTGAACCATGCCAATGCTATTCCACTAATGTCAACATAATTTGCAAATCTATTCAAAGCGAATGTTGTGGTCGATAATATCAAATGCAGCTCGTTCGAGTATGCAGCTAGATCGAGTAACACTAATAGAGAGATACAACCACGCTCGGATGATAAGAGTAAATCATTTGTAACTCTGATGAGAGCAGTCTCAGTACTATGATACGGTCTAAATCCTGACTGGAAATCCTCACAGATACCATTTCTTTCTAAAAGGAACATAGTTGTGAGGAAACTGCCTTTTCTATCTTTGACAGAAAGGGTAGATTTGAGATCGGCCTGTAATTGACTAATTCTGTAGGATCAAGTTGTGTTGATCAGTTTACATTTCACTGCCGGTTGTATATTCTGTATATAACTGTGTATGTGACAAATAAAACTCTTGAATCTTGTTTTTTTAATAAGCTGTTTAATAATAGCCAGCTTATAATGTTTTGGTACCTGTCTTAATGACAAATTAATGATATTAAGAAGAGGATCTATGACCTCTGGCCTCTAATGACCTATTTGAAGATGTTTTATCACTCATCCGAGATGCCTAGAATTATTTTGTCATGTGTCATGTGGGTTTTGCGTGATAAAATGATCATGTACAGGCAGGTCAGGTTTGCGAGGAGCAATTATCAAACAAGCTCATTGTGCAGTTTTTTTGAGCACTGTGTCAAGAGACACTTGTTATTTCTGGTGGATTTTAAAGTGAGCATTAATTTTTCCTTTTAGGTTAATATAAAGCATAGCGCAGTCATGGCAACATTACTTTAACTCATCAAAAGAGTTTAACCAACTTCAACTTAATTTATTAAGTTATGAGATTCAAGTTTTTTTTTAAAGGAGTTGAAATAAAAAATGTGTATTGTTATTATTATAATCTATATTAACTGTTAGCTTCACTGAAGAAAAAAATACTTTTTCATTAGTTGCCAGTTATCATTCCTACATACATAGTAGGTAAATACCCTTTACATATATATTTTTAGATTACCAGTTGTTTTAATAAGTCTGACTGTTTTATGCACAACCTTTCTATAGGTGTGTGAACTGGTTTGTCCATCGCGTGCGGCCTGACGACTTCCTTCAGCTGTTTACCAGTGACCAAGCATGCTTATGAGAAGTCAGGAAATAAAACAATAAATACCAGTGGAATGCAAAAATGAAATAGCACTGGTTATGTCACGGTTATGAAACAACTTTAGCAATGTTGTTTCCGTTTAGCAGTAAATCTGTACTGATTTTTTTAACTTACAGGACAGTTTGGTGCATATACCAAGATATTGACAGAGCAGCCATCAAGTGTTGAAGTTGAAGTTGAAGTTTATTTGTCATTACACATGTACAAGTACAGTATAACGAAATTAAGTTTGGAGCAAGCCTCCGGCCGCAGCCGATTATTCAGCGCGCCCCACGCTCTCCAGAAATACAAGAATGCAATTTAGCAAGCATTACATAGCAAAACACACAACAAAACATCAACAAAACATAAACATAAACAAGACACAGTACACGTGGTCACGTGATGGGATTTTTGTATGGAGTGGGAGAGGAGATAGATAAAGACAGACAGGCAGGCGGATGGAGGCGGGGGATGGGATAGGGTCGGGTATGTATGGTGCGAGTGAGTCTGAGATTGTGTTGTGTGAGAATGTTAGCCATAACTTCAGATGTTTTCGAGTTCAGTTCTATGGTTTGTCCTTGAAGGAGATAAGGCAGTGCACAGGGGAAGATAGCAGACAGCTGCCCGGCTGAAATCCCAACCGAGAGATAGGGACAAGTGAGGTTCGTTGGGCTAGTTGATTAGGTCAGGCAAATACAATTTATTATTTTTTAATCCATTTGATGATCTTCGGTAATTTGTCCGGATCATAATCAATCAATCAGATCTGGTCCTCAGCATTGGCGTCCGGTCTGTGCAGTTTCCTAGACATTACGTCCAGCCTCATGGCCAGACCGGTTACAGTCCGTAAAGTTCACCGATCTGACCCCGATAGAGCCCACTCTACCCTGCGTATCCGCAGTCCGGACTGCGTTGTTACGGTTCAGTTCCTCAATTCCTATCACTTTCTGATCTAATTCCTTCAGACGGTCACACATAACGAAGCATTCCTTAATTTCCACAGACAGCGGCTGGGTGAATTTGCTTGCAGCTGTCTTACCAATCTTCCGATAGGTCAGGGCAATCCCAAAGCCAAAGAATAGGAACCCCGCCATCAATAATCTAATCATGTATAAATCTTCCGCATCCTCCACGGACAGAGCCTCCAGGCACAGGACTTGCCAGTTGTTCCATGCGTCCCTCACGTACCCTGCGGCAAAGGTCCCGTCCGGGCAGGTGGGTTCTCCCGGGGCACCCTTCCTTAGTGAGAAAATCTTGTCGATCGCACTGATTGACCAGTTAATCAATTCCATTTCAGTATTTTCAGGAGTCCAGCAAAGCAGCAGTCAGAGAGAAAGAAGAGGCGAAACACTAGACAAAACAAAACAGCGCAAGAGCACAGCGGGAGCAGAGAGAAAACACGTCTGCACGGATTGAAGGACAGATCAGGACAATGTTAGACCGTATTCTAGGTTATTACGTGCAGAGGTTTTTGGTCCAATAATTACAAACTGTGTTTTTTCAGAATTAAGTATAAAGCTGAGTATCATCAGCATAACAGTGAAAACTAACACCATGCTTCCTAATGTTATCTCCCAACCGTAGCATGCACAGGGTGAAAAGCAACAGTCCTAGCACTGAGCCTTTCAGTACTCCATACTGAACTTGTGATCGATATAATATCTCTTCATTTTCTGCTACAAACTGATAACGGTCAGATATGATTTAAACTATGCCAATGCAATTCAACTAATGCCAACATAATTTTGGAATTATTCAAAAGAATGTTGTGGTCGATAGTATCAAATGAAGTGCTAAGATGCAGTAGGCCTACCATATTTGTAACAGGAAGTTGGCTTTGCAGCCTTGGCTAAATTGAGTATACATGAGACTTGATAATGATCTGAGATGTCAAAGTTTTATATTCTTACCTTCCAGCTATAAATTAATTGTGCCATTTTAATTAATTATTCTTAGTTCATTTTAGGAAACATCTGAAGTTTATGTTTACATAAAATGTAAATCACAATAGCCTGGTTTGACAGACAGGGCTTAGATTAAGCCAGGATTAGTGATTTAATAAAGTGGATTGAGAAAAAGTTGTTTTTGTGATGTCAGTGACTCATATGCAGCACAGAGGTCTTTTTTGGATATTGCATAATAGTATGTTTAGATGTTACTATACAAAACTTTGGACAGGAATGTTTCTCATGTTGCCTCCATGCATATAAACTAAAGTCACAATCCAGCCGACACAAACCATCAAACTCTGCAATCTGCACAGCAGATCTGAAAGCTTACCGTGATTTCATGTCACTGATGTGGACTGCTCATACAGTTAACGGGAAGCTTTTTTTTTTTAAATCACTAATCACTAGACTAAACAGTTGTTTATTTACAGTAAATATGCGAAGCTGCTTTTCTTTTCGTCCAGTCAATGAGAAGCGTTTGCCGTGTGAAAGAACAGATGAAATCTGAGCTGATTCTTGAGATATTTAATACTGCGGTAAAAGTCAGTAAAGGAACTTCAGCTAATTTGATTTTATTACATAATCAATTCCACTAAACTGGTGTCTGAAGTTCGGCGCAAATTACACAAAAAGCTTCAAAAACACAATAACGTGCTAAGCGTTAGATTTAGAAACCTACCATGTAAGGTGTGAATTATGACACAAATCTCTTAAACACGCCCTGATTTGCATCTCAATAGTGTTTGACGGAAGCTTCCTCTTCCTTTAGTGGAAAACAATGCATCTAAGCATCAGCTGGAAGCTAGTGCCGTGAACATGTTATACAAGAGCGGCTTTTCTGATGAATTTGATGAACTTACTTCATTCAGACCCGTGTGAATGAGCCAGTTCTGGAAGATTATATAAAACAAAGACTATCAGTTGAGCAATTGAAAGTAAAATGTTCTGCATAAAATAGCAACCGTTTTTCAGAAGTTTGAGTTTCACTCTGCAGAGTTAATTGTGCCATGCAGATATTATTCAAACACAGTAATCTCTGTTTTGACTGTAGTACTACTGTACATACCAAAAGTACACAATGCACATATCATTTTAAGCACTTTTACTGCTATTTATCTTCTATGACAAACAAATTACATTACACATCATCATAAAGTCAAGGTTTATGAAGGAAAGCAAATACATAATTAATTTGTTTGTCATAGAAGATAAATAGCAGTAAAAGTGCTTAAAATGATATGTGCATGTACTTTTGGTATGTACAGTATGTACTGATCAAAACAGAAGATTACTGTGTTTGAATAATATCTGCATGGCATAATTAATTCTGCAGAGTGAAACTCAAACTTCTGAAAAACGGGTTGCTATTTTATGCAGAACATTTTACTTTCAATTGCTCAATTGATAGTCTTTGTTTTATACAATCTTCAGAACTACAGCTCATATTCACGTGTCTGAATGAAGTAAATTCATCAAATTCATCAGAAAAGCCGCTCTGTATAACAGCGTTCCACGCACTAGCTTTCAGCTGATGCTTAGGCTGCATTGTTTTCCACTAAAGAAGAGGAAGCCTCCATCAAACACTATTGAGATGCAAATCAGGGCGTGTTTAAGAGATTTGTGTCATAATTCACACCTTATGTGGTAGGTTTCTAAATCTAACGTTTAGCACGTTATTGTGTTTTGAAGCTTTTTGTGTAATTTGCGCGAACTTCAGACACCAGTTTAGTGAATTGATTATGTAATAAAAATCAAATTAGCTGAAGTTCCTTTACTGACTTACTTTACTGTATTAAATATCTCAAGAATCAGCTCGATTTCATCTGTTCTTTCACACGAGGAAACGCGTTCTCATTGACTGGACGAAAGGAAGAAGCAGCTTCTATTTACTGTAAATAAACAACTGTTTAGTCTAGTGATTAGTGATTTAAAAAAAAAGCTTCCCGGTTAACTGTATGAGCAGTCCCATCAGTGACATGAAATCACGTGGTGTTCTCTAGATCTGCTGTGCAGATTAGAGTTTGATGGTTTGTGTCGATTGGATTGTGGTAGTTTATATGCATGGGAGGCAAACATGAGCAACATTCCTGTCCAAAGTTTTGTATAGTAACATCTAAACATACTATTATGCAATATCCAAAAAGACACTCTGTGCTGCATATGAGTCACTGACATCACAAAAACAACTTTTCTCAATCCACACTATTAAATCACTAATCCTGGTTTAATCTAAGCCCTGTCTGTCAAACCAGGCCATTGTGGATTTATTTTATGTAAACATAAACTTCTCAGATGTTTCCCTAAAATGAACTAAGAATAATTAATTAAAATGGCACAATTAATTTATAGCTGGAAGGTAAGAATATAAAACTTTGACATCTCAGATCATTATCAGTCTCATGTATATCTCAATTTAGCCAAGGCTGCAAAAGCCAACTTCCTGTTACAAATACATGGTAGGCCTACTGCATTTTAGCACTTCATTTGATACTATCGACCACAACATTCTTTTGAATAATTCCAAAATTATGTTGGCATTAGTTGAATTGCATTGGCATAGTTTAAATCATATCTGACCGTTATCAGTTTGTAGCAGAAAAATGAAGAGATAATTATATCGATCACAAGTTCAGTATGGAGTACTGAAAGGCTCAGTGCTAGAGATATTGCTTTTCACCCTGTGCATGCTAACGGTTGGAAGATATTTGATTAGGAAGCATGTGTGTTAGTTTTCACTGTTATGCTGATGATACTCAGCTTTATACTTAATTCTGAAAAACACAGTTTGTATATTGGACCAAAAACCTCTGCGCGTAATAACCTAGAATACGGTCTAACATTGTCCTGATCTATCCTTCAATCTGCAGACTTATGTTTTCATCCGCAGTCAAGGTTTATGAAGGAAAGCAAGTACGCAATTAACAGCTGCCACAAAACATAGATACCATCACTGTACAGGAACACACCGCAATACCATCTTTACAGAGAAACATGTTTTGCAGCATTGTTGGTTTACATCAGGGCCATCTTTGACCATTGTGGTGCCATAAGCTATTGACATTATGTCCATGCTTTTGTTAGACAAAGTCAAAATTACTTGCATTGCATCCAAGTATGTGCGTTTAGTCATTTCAAGCATTCGCTGGGAAACCCATGACCATGGCATTGTTAGCACCAGGCTCTAAGTGGTTGAGCTACATTTTCAATACTATAAAAATCAGGCCTTGACATTACCTTTTTGCTCACCAGCCAAAGTTACTAGACACCCAGCATTTTCACTGGCCACAATTTTGACCTCATAATTTGCAGCAGGTACATTAGGCTACTGTGACTTTAAGACTTCGGATGCATGGAATGAGTAAATGATGCCCGATATGCACAATCCCATGCCAAAATATATCTGGAGCAAATGAAACGACGTGTGTGAGGGAGGCGGGTTGTGTGTCACTGGCTGCGGAGAGATGAGAGAGAGAGAGAAAGAGCAGCTGGTATCGATGTATCTATTGTGCAGAAAATGAGTATTGGAAGTGTTTCCGACATTTCAGTATCGATATGTATAGAAAAATCTATGTTTTGACAACACTACATTGTACTTAATTTATCATTTCAGATGCCTTTTAAAAGACTACAATTGAAAAATTTATATATAAATTCAACCCACCAAAGTGGCTACTCATAAAGGGTCTGCTTCACTGCTGAAATACATACGCATTTGGCAGATAATGTCAAGCCCTGTATACAATGTATGAAACTACTTGAGGCTGTACATTCAGGTGATTATATTATGAATAAAGAGGTTTTAGGCTATTTTCTTTGGCCTGGTGCTATAAGAACACAGCTTAATATTATAGGAAGTTATACAAAAATATATTATGTTTTTATGTAATAAGAGATTACATTTATAAAATATAAAATTTTATATTCCACAAAAAGTAAGACAGGCATACAGGTTTGGAATGACATGAGAGTGAGTAAATGATGACAGAACGTTCATGTTTAGGTGGAGCATCCCTTCATATATTGGCTATTTCACAGTGGCATTGACTCTGGCTCGTAAGGCTTGAGTCTCAGCTGCTTTGCTCATGTGTGCTGTTGCTCATGGGATTGTTGATCACAGCCACTTTAATGATCCTCTTAGTCCTCGACATGAGCTGACCACATTTGAACAGATCCATGAAGGCCTGCTTAAAATCCCCTGACAACGTGTAGAGCGGCAAGTTGAAAATGATGTTGAGTACAGCGATCGGCCTCGAGATAATGTAGGCGGCGTGAACGCAGCGGTCCAGCATGCAGTTGGTTTCGGAGTGAGTCTCGTGTAGATTCTCAGAGCTCGTGAGCACATGAAAGGAAGAAAACAAACCACAAAACATGTCAATATCAACACGATGAGTCGCCTCGCTTTAACCCGTCTTGTGCTTCCCATGAGGACCCTTCTTTAGTTCTTTAATGATGCGCCAATAGCAAAGACAGACCACGACCAGAGGAAGCAAATATCCCAGTACGGTCAAAGCCCAACTATACGGCCAGGTGATTTCTGTCTTGTTACTCGCAAAGTCCAAGCAGTATGTCTTGTTGTTTGTTTCAACCAGGTCAAAGAGGTAAAAAATCGAATCATCTCACCCACCGCCACACGCCCAAAACCAAGATGCAAGCTAACACGCCCCATCGCTTCTGCTTGATGCTGTTCATGTGCAATGGATGCACATTGCCACATACCGAAGATGGCCAGACAGGTGAGGAAGAGGATGCTGCCGTACAGGTTAAAGTGGTAGATGAAGCGTGTAAAGCGGCACATGACGCCCCAGCCCCCACGAGTCATTGCGGACGTAGTAGTAGGTCAAGAAGGGCAAGCTGACCATGAAGAGAAGGTCAGTGATGACAAGGTTCACCATGATGATGGTGCTGCTCTTCCAGGGACGAACTTTGAGCACGTAGACCAGCAGAGCGGTGATGTTACCCACGACACCCACGATGAAGAGCGCACCGTACGTGTAGGGCAGGTAGTAGCGCTTGACGAGATCGTCCACGTTGGTGCAGTTGTCACTCGAGCTGTTACTCGAGCCGTAGTAAAGGTTGCTCGCCATGATTGAGCTTGCAGAAGGAAAACATACAAAACATTGTTAAAGAGACACATCATGCGAAGTAGATGTGCTAAAACTGACAGTATTTCAGTGACTGTTCTTGTTATGGAGGAACGGGAGGAACACGTCAAAATCACCAGCTGTCTATAACGGGAGGGGAGGGAGGGAGGGAGGAGGGAGGGGGGTGTGTGTTGGGGATACTCTGCGTTCGGGCCAATTACCAAGCTCAGAGCCCTCTCCCCAGACAGCACACCAAATCACGTATACCAACTTAATCTATCCGACTTATCTGTAAGTGTGAACTCTGTTTGGCATTGAATACCTCAGCAATGTGATGAACTGATCTATCCAACGAGATGCAATGAAAGAAGAAAAGGATCCACATTAGCCTGGTTTCCATTACAGATTTGAACAAAAACTTTTGTGATATTTTCAAATGTCGATTAAAAAAGTATTGTGATATTATGGCGTTTCCATTAACCGATGTTTTGCGACTAAAACTTTATTTTTTTCCTATCAATGGAAACATCTTGGAGGGCTGCTTGCTGGAAGTAATCCCAGAAGGTGCTCTTTGGTTGAGTATCAACAATAGAATGAAGTCATTAAAACCTGATACAAGACTTCATTCTATTTTTAAACAATATTAAAACATTTACATTTCTGTATACCAAAGCCTATTTAGAAACGGGTAATTTTAGTTTATATAAAGGCTGTAGTTATTGAAGACGTCATTGAAGAGAAGGTAATATTGAACATAGACTTTTACAGAGGAAGTCCTTATACCTTCAACACACAGAGAAAAAAGGTGTCAAAATTATACATTATGGGGTACAACAGCTTGTCACTGGGGCAGTACCCTAAAAAGGACATCTTTGTATATTTTTAACCACAAAAAGGTTCATGGTAGTGCTTTAAAAGGCCCTTTCACCCTGGACGCATAACGAAAAAGAAGCGAAGCGGCGAATATTTTGCGTGCGAATAGTTCGCATCAAAACCATTCACATCAGTCGCGACACAAATTCGCGGCGCCTGTGATGTTTCAGAGCTCCAACATTCCAAAACATTTATGCGACAGCTGAGAAAACATGGGCGCTTCATCATCTAGTGAAGACGAGCTTTTCATTTTCTTTAAAAGACCGAAAAAAGGTTTTGGGTGCACCCAGTCTTAAAGAAAAGAGAGTCTGAAGGGAGTATGCTAATCTTGTTCAGAAGCTAAAACTTTATCATGGCCAGTTCGCACTTACTTTCGAATGCCGTGGGACAAACCACACCCTTCAGGGAACCAATCGATCTGGAGCAGTTATGTTTCCAGTCACAATGTAAACATTTAAGTTCCACAGTCATACTGACGGAAACATCAACAAGTTTTAACTCAAAAAGGTTATGTTATTGTTGACTGTAGCCTACAGTGAGGCAAACACAGCTGCAGCTGTAATCTCATGAGAAATGCGATACCTGGCAAAGGTTAACGTTGCGTGAATAGCTAGTGACATCAACTGGACGTTTCATTGCCTTTGTTTCCTTGTATGCGATTGGTTGAAGCCTTTTCTGTCGCGCTAGAGTAAAAAAAAAAAAATCGACATTGAAGCGAAAACAAATAAACATAGTTTTTTTTTGCACAGCACATTCAAGCGTTTGATGTGGAAGCACTCATTACACAAACAGCTGATCAAAAATAAAACCATATTTCAAAATGTCCAAATTGCGTCCAGTGTGAAAGGACCTTAAGGTATATTTGTACTCTAAGGACGCCTTGAATGCAGCGTCTATTTAGCTTCAAACGCTCGGTTTATACATGTGTCCAATTCGCTGTGGACGCGCAAATGGATTCAAAATGTTCAAGCATCCAACTAGACACGACAGATCTGAATTTGGCGCTCAGTTTGCATTTGGTGTGAATGCAGCATTAAGGTATATTTATACTCTAAGGTTAACAGCAGGTGTTCATAACTAATGCTCAATCATCACTTAATAATTATTGAATTATCTCATTAACTTCAACACTGATTCAGTGTTACTTTTTCACACTTTGAGTGTGGACTCATAAAACACCAGCAGTGTTAATTTAAAACTGATGATTTTGCTGTGTACTAATATGCACGTTTTAGGAGTTTAAAATGTACTAAGATGTCCTTTTAAGGGTACTGCCCCAGCAACAAGCTGTTGTACCCCATAAGGTACAATTGTGACGACTTTTTTCTCTGTGTAAAGTTTTCAATGAGGAATTGTACCTGAAGCATTTTCTGTAAAATATTTTTGTGGCGTGATGAAGGGTTAACCTGAAAACATTTTGCACTCTGCACTTCTTTGCACCTTTTTGGTGGCCTTGATGGAATTGCATTTATGTGAGCTTTTGCCTACATTTTTTTTTTTTTTTTGTCCAAACCTTTTCATCTTTTACGGCATTGAACGTCAATGCCGACATTAATTCACTAATTCAGGCAGGACTTTGTTATACTACCTGATTTCACACAATAACCTCATACTTCAAACACCTAAAACACTGCATACAATCACTGCATACAATCACTGTACATTTCAACACTTTCCAATTCCAAGATATGGAACTGTTGTAGTCTCAAATCTCAAGGTGTAGCTGAATCTCCATTATTATTTTTAAATGATAATAATAAAACTAATATAATTTAAATACACCATGGTCTGTCTGAATACTCGATTCTGATTGGTTGGAATGTGTGGAATAAAACTCATGCAGTGCTCATAATGCTCATACAGAAACAATCAGGAGCACAGAAACTTCCCTGTGACTTTTATTAATAAATTAAATTAACTGAATCATTACATTGTCGCTCAGCAAGGAGGCGGTGCGTCAGTGTTTTTGAAGTAATTCAACTCGGCTTCATTTTAAATCGAGAGAGAGACACTGTACAGATACAGGTCTCTTGATCTTGATAGGCTAATTTATTAAAATAAAAATAATTAAAACAAATAAAGGTCTGAGTCTGACTTAAAGCGGACCAAATGCTAGATCTAGATGTAACTGGCGAAAATAACTGTAAATTTAACCCTTCCAGCCAAATTTAGCGCTGCAAACATCAATAACAGCTTTAAGTTGTCAGTGCTGGCAAATGACCATGGTATAAGTGGGATAACCCAGAGCCAGCTGGACGTTAAACAATTTTAAAGTGGAGGCAAAGAATCAACCAACGCAAAGCAATCAACTAAATTTTAAATTGATGCCTAAATTGTGACAATCAGTGTTCATTTGAAATATAATCTCTGAAAATATAATCTTAAAATATGTATTGTTTAAAGGATATGTTTACTGAGATACAATAATACTAGAAGAGCTACTATAATAACAATCTGTTTTTAGACGTGGTGAATACTTACAGTGGACGCTGATGCCACTCATCCAACCGCTGGTTCCTCAGAGAAACGGACTGGTGATCATGGAAAGAGTTTAAACGCCTGAGCTGATCCTCCCTCTTCTGCAGAACAGTTCCTGGGAAATCCCTATCACATACATTTGCATTCATTTATGTCACTTCAAAACACACAGGCAACATGATCCGTCAACACATGAGTGTATGGGCGGGATTTAGAGCCTTGCAGGGATCATATTCATATGATATTTGGGTGTGCTACTGGTTCCGGGCAGACTACTGTAAACCTCAGGATAAACAGAGAGACTAACATTAGCATAGATGCCATTCTTCTTATGATGTAACGAGTACATCAGGTGTTATGGGAAGTGTTCCTGTTTCCGGCTGACCTAGTTAATGCAGCCCTAACAATCATTTACTAATTTGAATAATATAAATTGTTAATGTTTTATGTGTAAGCCATAGTAAAGAGATGCGTTTTTAGTCTAGATTTAAACTGACAGAGTGTGTCTGCTTCCCGAACAATGCTAGGAAGACTGTTCCAGAGTTTAGGAGCTAAATAGGAAAAGGATCGACCGCCTGCAGTTGATTTTTTCAACTGTTTTTTTTTTTTTTTTTTTTTTTTTTTTTTGCATTAAGGAATTGTTCAAGTAGTGGGAGTTAAACTATTTAGTGCTTTGTAAGTAATTACAGCTAATGCAGTGCTGACAGAAAGCGGCTAATATGGTCATACTTCCTGGTTCTAGTAAGAGCTCGAGCTGCTGCATTTTGGACCAGCTGGAGTTTGTTTACTAGCGAGCAGGGCAACCACCCAGTAGAGCATTACAATAATCTAGCCTTGAGGTCATGAACGCATTAACTGTTCTGCATTTGTCATTGAGAGCATATAATTTAGATATATTTTTAAGAAGGTAGAATGCAGTTTTACAGATGCTAGAAACGTGGCTTTCAAATGAAAGATTGGTATCAAAGAGCACACCCAGGTTCCTCACTGACGATGAGGACTTGACAGAGCAGCCATCGAGTGTTAGACAGTATTCTAGGCTACTACGTGCTGAGGTTTTTATCCAATAATAAGAATTTTTTTTTTTTTTTCAGAATTAAGTTATAGGAAATTACTAGTCATTTTTTACCACTTTTTTTATAACAGCTATGCATTACTTTAATTTTGTGAACTGGTAATTTTTGTCAGGGCGCAAAGAAATATAGAGCTGAGTATCGTCAGTATGACAGTGAAAACTAATGCCATGCTTCCTAATGATATCTCCCAGTGGTAGCATGTACAGGGTGATATTTCATCTTTTACTGCTACAAACTGATAACGGTCAGATAAGTATGATTTGAACCATGCCAATGCTATTCCACTAATGTCAACATAATTTGCAAATCTATTCAAACGAATGTTGTGGTCGATAATATCAAATGCAGCTCGTTCGAGTATGCAGCTAGATCGAGTAACACTAATAGAGAGATACAACCACGCTCGGATGATAAGAGTAAATCATTTGTAACTCTGATGAGAGCAGTCTCAGTACTATGATACGGTCTAAATCCTGACTGGAAATCCTCACAGATACCATTTCTTTCTAAAAAGGAACATAGTTGTGAGGAAACTGCCTTTTCTATCTTTGACAGAAAGGGTAGATTTGAGATCGGCCTGTAATTGACTAATTCTGTAGGATCAAGTTGTGTTGATCAGTTTACATTTCACTGCCGGTTGTATATTCTGTATATAACTGTGTATGTGACAAATAAAACTCTTGAATCTTGTTTTTTTAATAAGCTGTTTAATAATAGCCAGCTTATAATGTTTTGGTACCTGTCTTAATGACAAATTAATGATATTAAGAAGAGGATCTATGACCTCTGGCCTCTAATGACCTATTTGAAGATGTTTTATCACTCATCCGAGATGCCTAGAATTATTTTGTCATGTGTCATGTGGGTTTTGCGTGATAAAATGATCATGTACAGGCAGGTCAGGTTTTGAGGAGCAATTATCAAACAAGCTCATTGTGCAGTTTTACGAGCACTGTGTCAAGAGACACTTGTTATTTCTGGTGGATTTTAAAGTGAGCATTAATTTTTCCTTTTAGGTTAATATAAAGCATGACGCAGATCATGGCAACATTACTTTAACTCATCAAAAGAGTTTAACCAACTTCAACTTAATTTATTAAGTTATGAGATTCAAGCTTTTTTTTTTTTTTTAAAGGAGTTGAAATAAAAAATGTGTATTGTTATTATTATAATCTATATTAACTGTTAGCTTCACTGAAGAAAAAATACTTTTTCATTAGTTGCCAGTTATCATTCCTACATACATAGTAGGTAAATACCCTTTACATATATATTTTTAGATTACCAGTTGTTTTAATAAGTCTGACTGTTTTATGCACAACCTTTCTATAGGTGTGTGAACTGGTTTGTCCATCGCGTGCGGCCTGACGACTTCCTTCAGCTGTTTACCAGTGACCAAGCATGCTTATGAGAAGTCAGGAAATAAAACAATAAATACCAGTGGAATGCAAAAATGAAATAGCACTGGTTATGTCACGGTTATGAAACAACTTTAGCAATGTTGTTTCCGTTTAGCAGTAAATCTGTACTGATTTTTTTAACTTACAGGACAGTTTGGTGCATATACCAAGATATTGACAGAGCAGCCATCAAGTGTTGAAGTTGAAGTTGAAGTTTATTTGTCATTACACATGTACAAGTACAGTATAACGAAATTAAGTTTGGAGCAAGCCTCCGGGCCGCAGCCGATTATTCAGGCGCCGCCCCACGCTCTCCAGAAATACAAGAATGCAATTTAGCAAGCATTACATAGCAAAACACACAACAAAACATCAACAAAACATAAACATAAACAAGACACAGTACACGTGGTCACGTGATGGGATTTTTTGTATGGAGTGGGAGAGGAGATAGATAAAGACAGACAGGCAGACGGATGGAGCGGGGATGGGATAGGGTCGGGTATGTATGGTGCGAGTGAGTCTGAGATTGTGTTGTGTGAGAATGTTAGCCATAACTTCAGATGTTTTCGAGTTCAGTTCTATGGTTTGTCCTTGAAGGGAGATAAGGCAGTGCACAGGGGAAGATAGCAGACAGCTGCCCGGCTGAAATCCCAACCGAGAGATAGGGACAAGTGAGGTTCGTTGGGCTAGTTGATTAGGTCAGGCAAATACAATTTATTATTTTTTAATCCATTTGATGATCTTCGGTAATTTGTCCGGATCATAATCAATCAATCAGATCTGGTCCTCAGCATTCGCGTCCGGTCTGTGCAGTTTCCCTAGACATTACGTCCAGCCTCATGGCCAGACCGGTTACAGTCCGTAAAAGTTCACCGATCTGACCCCCGATAGAGCCCACTCTACCCTGCGTATCCGCAGTCCGGACTGCGTTATTACAGGTTCAGTTCCTCAATTCCTATCACTTTCTGATCTAATTCCTTCAGACGGTCACACATAACCCCGAAGCATTCCTTAATTTCCACAGACAGCGGCTGGGTGAATTTGCTTGCAGCTGTCTTACCAATCTTCCGATAGGTCAGGGCAATCCCAAAGCCAAAGAATAGGAACCCCGCCATCAATAATCTAATCATGTATAAATCTTCCGCATCCTCCACGGACAGAGCCTCCAGGCACAGGACTTGCCAGTTGTTCCATGCGTCCCTCACGCACCCTGCGGCAAAGGTCCCGTCCCGGGCAGGTGGGTTCTCGGGGCACCCTTCCTTAGTGAGAAAATCTTGTCGATCGCACTGATTGACCAGTTAATCAATTCCATTTCAGTATTTTCAGGAGTCCAGCAAAGCAGCAGTCAGAGAGAAAGAGAAGAGACGAAACACTAGACAAAACAAAACAGCGCAAGAGCACAGCGGGAGCAGAGAGAAAACACGTCTGCACGGATTGAAGGACAGATCAGGACAATGTTAGACCGTATTCTAGGTTATTACGTGCAGAGGTTTTGGTCCAATAATTACAAACTGTGTTTTTCAGAATTAAGTATAAAGCTGAGTATCATCAGCATAACAGTGAAAACTAACACCATGCTTCCTAATGTTATCTCCCAACCGTAGCATGCACAGGGTGAAAAGCAACAGTCCTAGCACTGAGCCTTTCAGTACTCCATACTGAACTTGTGATCGATATAATATCTCTTCATTTTCTGCTACAAACTGATAACGGTCAGATATGATTTAAACTATGCCAATGCAATTCAACTAATGCCAACATAATTTTGGAATTATTCAAAGAATGTTGTGGTCGATAGTATCAAATGAAGTGCTAAGATGCAGTAGGCCTACCATATTTGTAACAGGAAGTTGGCTTTGCAGCCTTGGCTAAATTGAGTATACATGAGACTTGATAATGATCTGAGATGTCAAAGTTTTATATTCTTACCTTCCAGCTATAAATTAATTGTGCCATTTTAATTAATTATTCTTAGTTCATTTTAGAAACATCTGAGAAGTTTATGTTTACATAAAATGTAAATCACAATAGCCTGGTTTGACAGACAGGGCTTAGATTAAGCCAGGATTAGTGATTTAATAAAGTGGATTGAGAAAAAGTTGTTTTTGTGATGTCAGTGACTCATATGCAGCACAGAGGTCTTTTTTGGATATTGCATAATAGTATGTTTAGATGTTACTATACAAAACTTTGGACAGGAATGTTTCTCATGTTGCCTCCATGCATATAAACTAAAGTCACAATCCAGCCGACACAAACCATCAAACTCTGCAATCTGCACAGCAGATCTGAGAAACACCACGTGATTTCATGTCACTGATGTGGACTGCTCATACAGTTAACCGGGAAGCTTTTTTTTTTTTTAAATCACTAATCACTAGACTAAACAGTTGTTTATTTACAGTAAATATGCAGAAGCTGCTTCTTCCTTTTCGTCCAGTCAATGAGAAGCGTTTCCTCGTGTGAAGAACAGATGAAATCTGAGCTGATTCTTGAGATATTTAATACACGGTAAAGTCAGTAAAGGAACTTCAGCTAATTTGATTTTATTACATAATCAATTCCACTAAACTGGTGTCTGAAGTTCGCGCAAATTACACAAAAAAAGCTTCAAAACACAATAACGTGCTAAACGTTAGATTTAGAAACCTACCATGTAAGGTGTGAATTATGACACAAATCTCTTAAACACGCCCTGATTTGCATCTCAATAGTGTTTTGGAGAGCTTCCTCTTCCTTTAGTGGAAAACAATGCATCTAAGCATCAGCTGGAAGCTAGTGCCGTGGAACGCTGTTATACAAAGCGGCTTTTCTGATGAATTTGATGAACTTACTTCATTCAGACCGTGTGAATGAGCCAGTTCTGGAAGATTATATAAAACAAAGACTATCAGTTGAGCAATTGAAAGTAAAATGTTCTGCATAAAATAGCAACCGTTTTTCAGAAGTTTGAGTTTCACTCTGCAGAGTTAATTGTGCCATGCAGATATTATTCAAACACAGTAATCTCTGTTTTGACTGTAGTACTACTGTACATACCAAAAGTACACAATGCACATATCATTTTTAAGCACTTTTACTGCTATTTATCTTCTATGACAAACAAATTACATTACACATCATCATAAAGTCAAGGTTTATGAAGGAAAGCAAGTACGCAATTAATTTGTTTGTCATAGAAGATAAATAGCAGTAAAAGTGCTTAAAATGATATGTGCATTGTGTACTTTTTGGTATGTACAGTAGTACTACAGTCAAAACAGAGATTACTGTGTTTGAATAATATCTGCATGGCACAATTAACTCTGCAGAGTGAAACTCAAACTTCTGAAAAACGGTTGCTATTTTATGCAGAACATTTTACTTTCAATTGCTCAATTGATAGTCTTTGTTTTATACAATCTTCCAGAACTGGCTCATTCACACGGTCTGAATGAAGTAAATTCATCAAATTCATCAGAAAAGCCGCTCTTGTATAACAGCGTTCCACGGCACTAGCTTCCAGCTGATGCTTAGATGCATTGTTTTCCACTAAAGGAAGAGGAAGCCTCCGTCAAACACTATTGAGATGCAAATCAGGGCGTGTTTAAGAGATTTGTGTCATAATTCACACCTTACATGGTAGGTTTCTAAATCTAACGTTTAGCACGTTATTGTGTTTTGAAGCTTTTTTTGTGTAATTTGCGCGAACTTCAGACACCAGTTTAGTGGAATTGATTATGTAATAAAATCAAATTAGCTGAAGTTCCTTTACTGACTTTACCGTGTATTAAATATCTCAAGAATCAGCTCAGATTTCATCTGTTCTTCACACGAGGAAACGCTTCTCATTGACTGGACGAAAAGGAAGAAGCAGCTTCTGCATATTTACTGTAAATAAACAACTGTTTAGTCTAGTGATTAGTGATTTAAAAAAAGCTTCCCGGTTAACTGTATGAGCAGTCCACATCAGTGACATGAAATCACGTGGTGTTTCTCTAGATCTGCTGTGCAGATTGCAGAGTTTGATGGTTTGTGTCGGCTGGATTGTGACTTTAGTTTATATGCATGGAGGCAACATGAGAAACATTCCTGTCCAAAGTTTTGTATAGTAACATCTAAACATACTATTATGCAATATCCAAAAAAGACCTCTGTGCTGCATATGAGTCACTGACATCACAAAAACAACTTTTTCTCAATCCACTTTATTAAATCACTAATCCTGGTTTAATCTAAGCCCTGTCTGTCAAACCAGGCCATTGTGATTTACATTTTATGTAAACATAAACTTCTCAGATGTTTCCCCTAAAATGAACTAAGAATAATTAATTAAAATGGCACAATTAATTTATAGCTGGAAGGTAAGAATATAAAACTTTGACATCTCAGATCATTATCAAGTCTCATGTATACTCAATTTAGCCAAGGCTGCAAAGCCAACTTCCTGTTACAAATATGGTAGGCCTACTGCATTTTAGCACTTCATTTGATACTATCGACCACAACATTCTTTTGAATAATTCCAAAATTATGTTGGCATTAGTTGAATTGCATTGGCATAGTTTAAATCATATCTGACCGTTATCAGTTTGTAGCAGAAAATGAAGAGATATTATATCGATCACAAGTTCAGTATGGAGTACTGAAAGGCTCAGTGCTAGGACTGTTGCTTTTCACCCTGTGCATGCTACGGTTGGGAGATAACATTAGGAAGCATGGTGTTAGTTTTCACTGTTATGCTGATGATACTCAGCTTTATACTTAATTCTGAAAAAACACAGTTTGTAATTATTGGACCAAAAACCTCTGCACGTAATAACCTAGAATACGGTCTAACATTGTCCTGATCTGTCCTTCAATCCGTGCAGACGTGTTTTCATCCGTGCAGTCAAGGTTTATGAAGGAAAGCAAGTACGCAATTAACAGCTGCCACAAAACATAGATACCATCACTGTACAGGAACACACCGCAATACCATCTTTACAGAGAACATGTTTTTGCAGCATTGTTGGTTTACATCAGGGCCATCTTTGACCATTGTGGTGCCATAAGCTATTGACATTATGTCCATGCTTTTGTTAGACAAAGTCAAAATTACTTGCATTGCATCCAAGTATGTGCGTTTAGTCATTTCAAGCATTCGCTGGGAAACCCATGACCATGGCATTGTTAGCACCAGGCTCTAGTGGTTGAGCTACATTTTCAATACTATAAAATCAGGCCTTGACATTACCTTTTTTGCTCACCAGCCAAAGTTACTAGACACCCAGCATTTTCACTGGCCACAATTTTGACCTCATAATTTGCAGCAGGTACATTAGGCTACTGTGACTTTAAGACCGGATGCATGGGAATGAGTAAAATGATGCCCGATATGCACAATCCCATGCCAAAATATATCTGGAGCAAATGAAACGACGTGTGTGAGGGGAGGCGGGGTTGTGTGTCACTCGCTGCCGGAGAGATGAGAGAGAGAGAGAAAGAGCAGCTGGTATCGTGTATCTATTGTGCAGAAAATGAGTATTGGAAGTGTTTCCGACATTTCAGTATCGATATGTATAGAAAAATCTATGTTTTTGACAACACTACATTGTACTTAATTTATCATTTCAGATGCCTTTTTAAAAGACTACAATTGAAAAATTTATATATAAAATTCAACCCACCAAAGTGGCTATAAAGGGTCTGCTTCACTGCTGAAATACATACGCATTTGGCAGATAATGTCAAGCCCTGTATACAATGTATGAAACTACTTGAGGCTGTACATTCAGGTGATTATATTATGAATAAAGAGGTTTTAGGCTATTTTCTTGGCCTGGTGCTATAAGAACACAGCTTAATATTATAGGAAGTTATACAAAAATATATTATGTTTTTATGTAATAAGAGATTACATTTATAAAATATAAAATTTTATATTCCACAAAAGACAGGCATACAGGTTTGGAATGACATGAGAGTGAGTAAATGATGACAGAACGTTCATGTTTAGGTGGAGCATCCCTTCATATATTGGCTATTTCACAGTGGCATTGACTCTGGCTCGTAAGGCTTGAGTCTCAGCTGCTTTGCTCATGTGTGCTGTTGCTCATGGGTTTGTTGATCACAGCCACTTTAATGATCCTCTTGTCCTCGACATGAGCTGACCACATTTGAACAGATCCATGAAGGCCTGCTTAAAATCCCCTGACAACGTGTAGAGCGGCAAGTTGAAAATGATGTTGAGTACAGCGATCGGCCTCGAGATAATGTAGGCGGCGTGAACGCAGCGGCCCAGCATGCAGTTGGTTTCCGGAGTGAGTCTCGTGTAGATTCTCAGAGCTCGTAGCACATGAAAGGGAAGAAAACAAACCACAAAACATGTCAATATCAACACGATGAGTCGCCTCGCTTTAACCCGTCTTGTGCTTCCCATATGAGGACCCTTCTTTAGTTCTTTAATGATGCGCCAATAGCAAAGACAGACCACGACCAGAGGAAGCAAATATCCCAGTACGGTCAAAGCCCAACTATACGGCCAGGTGATTTTTGGGTTGTTGCTCGCAAAGTCCAAGCAGTATGTCTTATTGTTCGTTTCAACCATGTCAAAGAGGTTAAAAACCGGAATCATCTCACCCACCGTTACAGCCCAAACCAAGATGCAAGCCAACACGCCCCATCGCTTCTGCTTGATGCTGTTCATGTGGAATGGATGCACAATTGCCACGTAGCGGAAGATGGCCAGACAGGTGAGGAAGAGGATGCTGCCGTACAGGTTAAAGTGGTAGATGAAGCGTGTAAAGCGGCACATGACGTCCCCCAGCGTCCACGAGTCATTGCGGACGTAGTAGTAGGTCAAGAAGGGCAAGCTGACCATGAAGAGAAGGTCAGTGATGACAAGGTTCACCATGATGATGGTGCTGCTCTTCCAGGGACGAACTTTGAGCACGTAGACCAGCAGAGCGGTGATGTTACCCACGACACCCACGATGAAGAGCGCACCGTACGTGTAGGGCAGGTAGTAGCGCTTGACGAGATCGTCCACGTCGGTGCAGTTGTCACTCGAGCTGTTACTCGAGCCGTAGTAAAGGTTGCTCGCCATGGTTGATCTTGCAGAAGGAAAACATACAAAACATTGTTAAAGAGACACATCATGCGAAGTAGATGTGCTAAAACTGATAGTATTTCAGTGACTGTTCTTGTTTTCTGTTTGGTATTGAATACCTCAGCAAAGTGATGAACTGCTCTATCCAACGAGATGCAATGAAAGAAGAAAAGGTTCCACACACCAAGTAGGTGTCAGTGTCAGCAATATTTTTGGATATTGTCAGCCATATTTTTAGAAACAGAACAACCCTGATACACTGTTTTGATGACTTCCTTATATCTTTAAACATTATGGCTGACTTTATTACATTTAGCATGGAAACTGACACCTACTCAGTTTCATTTCTTAATACCAATGTCTAATTAGAATCGGGTACTTTTTAGTTTATACATAGGTACTGAACAAATTGCACGTCATTGAAGAGGAGGTTATATTGAAAGTAGACTCTTACAGAGGGATTGCAAATGGATTTTTGGACTTGACTGAGTAAAATTATTAACAATGACAATATTGCAAAGGTCTTGTTGATTATTTTAAAAGATTATGTAAGATTGGTTGTATAATGCACTTAAACTTTCAATGCCTGACATGAATTCCTGGGATTTCAGGCACAACTTTGTTATACCTGATTTCACACATTAACCTCATAAAAGGTTGCTCAAATACCTAAAACGCTGCAGTCTGCATACAATCATTGTTTAAACAGTGCAATAAAACAGTTTAATGCACAGGTAGTTCCAAGTAAGTTTTATCACCATTCTATATTAATCCAAATATATATTAATATAAATGTTCATTGAAGCACACACACGAGAACAGGGGTATTCAACTGTTCAAGAGGGAAATGGCCTGTGGGAAGAAACTGTTCCTGTGCCTAGATGTTCTAGTGGCCAGTGATCGGAGTCGCCGTCCTGACGGTAACAGTTCAAACAGGAAGTGTCCAGGGTGAGCGGAGTCTGTGATTTTACCTGCCCTCTTCCTCACTCTGGAAGAGTACAGGTCCTGGAGGGTTGGCAGGGGGCACCAATAATCCTCTCTGCAGTCCGGATTGTACGATGTAGTCTCCTGATGTCAGATTTGGTAGCTGAACCAAACCAGACAGTGATGGATGTGCACAAAACAGACTCAATGACAGCCGAGTAGAACTGGATCAGCAGCTCCTGTGGGAGGTTGAACTTCCTCAGCTGACGAAGGAAGTACAGTCTCTGCTGGGCCTTTTTTTACAATGGAGTCAATGTGATTGTCCCACTTCAGGTCCTGAGAGATGGTGGTGCCCAGGAACCTGAATGACTCCACTGCTGCCACTGTGCTGTTCATGATGGTGAGTGGGGGCAGAGCAGGGCTGTTCCTCCTGAAGTCCACTATCATCTCCACCGTTTTGAGCGTGTTGAGCTCAAGGTTGTTATAACTGCAGCAGACAGCCAGCTGTTCAACCTCCAGTCTGTAAGCAGACTCATCACCGTTTTGGATGAGGCCGATGACGGTGGTGTCGTCTGCAAATTTCAGGAGCTTCACAGAAGGGTCTTTAGAAGTGCAGTCATTGGTGTACAGGAGAAGAGCAGTGGGAGAGAACACACCCCTTGGGGGCGCCAGTGCTGGTAGTGAGAGTCTTGGATGTGAGTTTCCCCAGTCTCACTCGCTGCTGCCGGTCTGTCAGGAAGCTGGTGATCCACTGACAGATTGAGGATGGCATGGAGAGCTGGGTCAGTTTAGCTGTAAGAAGATCAGGCATGATGGTATTGAAGGCCGAACTGAAGTCCACAAATAAGATCCTTGCATAAGTCCCAGGTCTGTCGAGATGTTGCAGGATATAATGCAGTCCCATGTTGACTGCATCATCCACAGACCTGTTTGCTCTGTAGGTAGCTTAAACGAGCTAAACAAGACAACAAGGGGGGGTAGCACGACCTCTAATGGCCTCTAATGACCTATTTGAAGATGTTTTATCACTCATCCAAGATGCCAAGAATTATTTTGTCATGTGTCATGTGGGTCAGGTTTGTGAGGAGCAATTATCAAACAAGCTCATTGTGCAGTTTTACGAGCACTGTGTCAAGAGAAATAAATAGCGCTGTTCAGATTGGCACACTATCCATCCTAAACTGTATCCCAGATAGGAATTAGTGCATCCCAAACAGGAAGTTGACAATAAAATGCCAGCGGTGCTTGGATTGCTGGTGGATTTTAAAGTGTGCATCATTTTTTTCCTTTTAGGTTAATATAAAGAATGACTAAGGTCATCAGTGTAAAAATAATATGATCAATAAGTCATGGCAACATTAACTCATCAAAAGAATTTAACCAACTTCAACTTCATTTGTTATGTTATACAAGATGTTTAAATTAAAAATGTATATTGTTATTATCTAAACATTTTATAATGACTTGTAGAGCCTATTTGATTATACTGGTACTTAAAACCCAATCTTGACATAAACTGTAAACTTGTCCCTCAAATCTGTTTGGTTGATTGGAATGAATGAAAGATGTACTTCAGGAACATGTGCTTCAGGTTCACTGTTACTGTAGGCAAGCGTTTGCCAACCTCTAGTGGCTGATGATGGAACTGCAGGACATTCATGAGATGGTCAACAAGTTAACAAACTGATAACGGTCAGATAAGTATGATTTAAACTATGCCAATGCAATTCCACTAATGCCAACATAATTTTGGAATTATTCAAAAGAATGTTGTGGTCGATAGTATCAAATGAAGTGCTAAGATGCAGTAGGCCTACCATATTTGTAACAGGAAGTTGGCTTTGCAGCCTTGGCTAAATTGAGTATACATGAGACTTGATAATGATCTGAGATGTCATTGCTATAATTACAACAATGAGTGGGTCCTGACACTTGTTGTCTAACTCCAACAGGGTTCAGAATGTCTCTAAATGCCGATCCCAATGTGTCTTTTTCATTGTCTACATGGATATTACAATCACCAACAATTAGGACTTTATCAGCAGCCAGTACTAACTCTGATAGAAAATCAGCTAATTCTTTGATAAAGTCTGTATGGTGCCCTACAGTAGCCAGTGTAACGGAGGCCAGCTAGTAGTTGCTGTGCGGGTAAACCTCACTCCTCTGATCTCAAGAGACGCTCTAGCGACTGACGCTAGAGGTTGCAGCCTTTAGCCTCCTTGTTAGAGCGTCCGACTCTCATGCCAGCGGACCCGAGTTCGAGTCCCGCTTGGAGCGGGTGGTTCGAACAGGAGGGGTTACATTGGTGCCATGACCCGGATGTGAGTGAGGTTTAGGGGTGAGTGTAACGGAGGCCAGCTAGTAGTTGCTGTGCGGGTAAACCTCACTCCTCTGATCTCAAGAGACGCTCTAGCGACTGACGCTAGAGGTTGCAGCCTTTAGCCTCCTTGTTAGAGCGTCCGACTCTCATGCCAGCGGACCCGAGTTCGAGTCCCGCTTGGAGCGGGTGGTTCGAACAGGAGGGGTTACATTGGTGCCATGACCCGGATGTGAGTGAGGTTTAGGGGGGTGAGTGTAACGGAGGCCAGCTAGTAGTTGCTGTGCGGGTAAACCTCACTCCTCTGATCTCAAGAGACGCTCTAGCGACTGACGCTAGAGGTTGCAGCCTTTAGCCTTCTTGTTAGAGCGTCCGACTCTCATGCCAGCGGACCCGAGTTCGAGTCCCGCTTGGAGCGGGTGGTTTGAACAGGAGGGGTTACACCAGCACAAATGTCAGACAGGATTTACTTTTAGAGTAATACTGAATATATCACTATAAATTACAGCAACACCTCCCTATTTTCCTGTCAGACAAGGCTCATGTTTATAATGGTAATCTTGGGGGGTGGACTCATTTAAAGTAATGTAATCGTCTGGTTTTAGCCAGGTTTCTGTCAAACACAGCACATCTAGATTATGATCTGTAATCATATAATTTACAATTAGTGCTTTTGAAGAAGAAAGAAAGGGATTGAATATTCAGCAGTAAATATGCAGAAGCTGCTTCTTCCTTTTCGTCCAATCAATGAGAAGCCGATGTGTGAAGAGCAGATGAAATTCTTGAGATATTTAATACACAAAAAATCTGTAAAGTAACTTAATCTCATTTGATTTCATTACATAGTTAATCCCTTCCACTAAACTGGTGACTGAAGTTCATGCAAATGACAAAAAATAAATAAATAAAAGTTTCAAAACACAATAACATGTGCTAAACATTAGATTTAGAAACCTTCCATATAAGGTATGAATTGTGACAAAAATCTCTTGCATCATTGGTGTTTGACGGTGTCACGGTAGGGTAAGTAGAAATGAGTGAGGACTCAATTGCAGGAGGATATGGTAATTTATTAAATAAAATAAAACAAGACACGAACACCCACGAGGGGGAAAACCAAACTAGATTAGGACAAAACACAAGGGTCAGGAACATGAAGCAGGGCAGGGAACAGGAGACAACGATCCAGCACTGCAAACACAAGGATAATAAATCGGGAACAAACAAAGCAGGTGATGAGGGAGAACAGGCGGGGCAAATTAATCAATAATCTGGTAACAAGAGGGGCGGGGTCCAGACAATAGACATGAGAGCACATGGCACAAGGAACGCGTGACACTATGTGCTCACACAAAACATGACAAACACAAGCACATGGCCAGCAAAGACAAACACCAGCCATGTGCTCACACAAAAAAACAAACCCAAGAATTTGTTCTGTCACAAACCCAAGAATACGCTAAACAGAAGTGGCAGAACCCTGACAGACGGAGGCTTCCTCTTCCTTTAGTGGAAAACAATGCATCTAAACACTGAACATATTCTTCTTTCTAATAAAGGCAGGAATCTCGAGTGGCGCGCCTAACGCGGGCAGGGCTTATATGTTCCGGGAGCGGACACTGCACTAGTGATACAAAACACACCGGTCTGTTACGGCCCAGTAACAAGCTCCTATATTTCGCAGTAGATTTATTTAGATTGATAATAACGAGTAATAGGCTTGCTGAGATAGTCTGTGTTCAGGCATAACAACGGTTTTATCACTTGCTCACCGCGGCACCACCCCCCACCGTCGTTTTGATATTTTATAGTAGTAAAAATCATTTAGTCCAGTTAGAGAACAGATTAACTACAATTAAAAGCTGAATGTGCAGCGTGAGCCGAATGAGAGTCGCAGCACAAACGCAGCAGGAGACAGATTTCATTCATCACAAGAGTGAGGAGCTATTTAAGGGAGTTTGTCAATGTAGTGTTTTGTTGTTGTTTTTCATTAAGAAAAATAGGCTAATGAACCCACCATTCAAGCAACCCACCCCCGAATTGGCGCTAATTCTAAACTGAAAGTGAAATGAGCACGGCCGCACTGTCAGTAATTCACGACCGCACAATACACAAGCACTGCAATGTGACGTGAGGGAAAATTTTCTCACCGTCACATCCCTAACAGGTAAAAAGGCTAATACATTTTTATTCTATTATTCTATTTCTGTCAGAACCAATATTGTCAAAGATGATTGATTGACTATTAGCATATAGTTTGGATTGGCGATATGGTTCTGTTCTGGGCAAGAACTCCCTGTGCATCCATGCAGCCTAGCATGGATGAGAGCAGGGAGAGCAGCAATAACCCCCCTTAGGGTAAACAGAACAGAACCAACATAATGTATTGCAGATATCATTAATGTTGATATTAAATGTACAAAATAATTTGGGAATTTAGTCCAATTCAAGGGGAATTAGAATACCAAATCCTGACTGGACGAGAGGTGGAGGAGGGTAATTAGCTCTGGAGAAACGTGATAGCTGCTGATAGTACTGAAAGAGCTTAAATATGTATGCTGTGATAGACGCTGTATTCCTGTAGGTAGACGTGATCAGCTGACAGTCAGCTGATGCGAGCTTGACTAACGTGACGTGCCAGAACTGACACTACGCTGGATTTTCCACAATGTCAAACCAATGCAGCTTAATCCTAAATGCACACTTCCATATAAGCTCATGCAGTTGTGCATTCAGATGGAGAATACTCTGTTGCAGGGAACACTTAGGCTTAGAAGAAGCATTTATTATTAAGTATAACGAGGTTGGATTCCAATTCAACTGTCGGCTAGGCTATATATATATATATATATAATCCCAAAATTGAAAATTGAATACTAACCCACCGAACGAATATACAGCCCTACTGTGGAGTCAGTTGTGCCATGCTGATATTATTCAAACACAGTTATCAATGTTTTGAATGTAATAGTGCTGTATA
Source organism: Paracanthobrama guichenoti (assembly GCA_018749465.1). Lineage (NCBI taxonomy): Eukaryota > Metazoa > Chordata > Actinopteri > Cypriniformes > Gobionidae > Paracanthobrama > Paracanthobrama guichenoti. Next base: position 875,926 of record CM031943.1, read on the forward strand.
TACCCAAAAGTACACAATGCAAATGTCATTTTTAGCACTTCTGCTGTTTATCTTCCATGACAAACAAATTGCATTACCCCATCATCATAAAGTCAAGGTTTATGAAAGAAAGCAAGCACGCAATGAACAGCTGCTATAAACATTGATAACATCAATGTACATGAACAATGTAATATCTTTACAGAGGTTTTGCATCATTGTTTGTTTACAGCTGCCATTTTTGACATTGTGGCGCCATAGGCTATTGACATGCTGAGGGTGACAAGGGTTGTTTGTCATGAAATAGCCTTGGGTTGGTTACATGCACATTTATGTCCATGCTTTTGTCAGACACTTTTAGTCAAAGTTGCTTGCATTGCATTTAGTCATTTCAAGTATTCACTGGGAATCAAACACATGACCTTGGCATTGTTTGCACCAGGCTATAGTGGTTGAGCTATACATTTTCAGTATTATACAATCAGGGTTTGAGATGCTCACCAGCTAAAGTTACTATAGCCACTCAACATTTTCACTGGCCACAATTTTGACATCAGTTTTATAATTTGGCAGCAGGTACATTAGGCTACTGTCACTTTAAGTCCGGATGCATGGATCCATTATACTGTTACACATATGTTTTCTTTCTCAACTTTTTATGTTCACTAAAAACATAACTGACTGTTTACATGAATACTTGACAAGATTCTTAAAAGAACTTAATTTAGTACTGAGAGGCGGCTTTATATCCGCGCACTTTGGGTGTGAGCTGGTGCTATAAGAACACACCTTAATACTATAAGAAGTTAAACAAAAATATATTATAAGAGGTTACATTTATAAAATATAAACTTTTATATTCCACACAAGTAAGAAAGACATACAGGTTTGGAATGACATGAGTGATTAAATGATGGCAGAACATTTCCCTTCATATATTGGCTATTTCACAGTGGCATTGACTCTGGCTCGTAAGATTGAAACATCAGCTTGAATCTCAGCTGTTTTGCTCTTGATATTGCTTGTGGGTTTGTTGATCACAACCACTTTGCCCTTAGTCCTTGACATGAGCTGACCACATTTGAACAGATCCATGAAGGCCTGTTTAAAGTCCCCCCGACAACGTGTAGAGTGGCAAGTTGAAAATGATGTTGAGTACAGCGATCGGCCTCGAGATAAAGTAGGCGGCGTGAACGCAGCGGTCCAGCATGCAGTTGGTTTCCGGAGTGAGTCTCGTGTACATATTCTCAGAGCTCGTAGCACGTGAAAGGGAAGAAAACATCCAAACAATCCAAAAACAATCCAAACTGGCAAAGGTGGCTCAGGGGATCATGGCGCCGCAGGTAGCTCAGGGGACCATGGCGCCGCAGGTAGCTCAGGGGACCATGGAGGCACAGGTAGCTCAGGGGACCATGGTGGCACAGGTGGCTCAGGGGACCATGGCGGCACAGGTGGCTCAGGGGACCATGGCGCCGCAGGTAGCTCAGGGGACCATGGAGGCACAGGTGGCTTAGGGGACCATGGCAGTGCAGGTGGCTCAGGGGACATGGCGGCGCGGTAGCTCAGGGGACCATGGTGGCACAGGTGTCTTAGGGGATCTTGGCGGCGCATGTGGCTCATGGGACCATGGCAGCGCAGGTGGCTCAGGGGACCATAGCGGCGCAGGTGGCTCAGGGGACCATGGAGGCACAGGTGTCTCAGGGGACCATGGCAGCGCAGGTGGCTCAGGGGACCATTGGGGCACATCTGGCTCAAGGGACCATGGTGGCGCAGTAGCTCAGGGGACCATGGTGGCACAGGTGTCTCGGGGGACCATGGCGGGCGCAGGTGGCTCAGGGGACCATGGCGGCTCAGGTGGCTCAGGGGACCATGGCGATGCAGGTAGCTCAGGGGACCATGGCGGCGCAGGTGGCTCAGGGGACCATGGAGGCACAGGTGTCTCAGGGGACCATGGCAGCGCAGGTGGCTCAGGGGACCATTGGGGCACATCTGGCTCAAGGGACCATGGTGGCGCAGTAGCTCAGGGGACCATGGTGGCACAGGTGTCTCGGGGGACCATGGCGGCGCAGGTGGCTCAGGGGACCATGGCGGCTCAGGTGGCTCAGGGGACCATGGCGATGCAGGTAGCTCAGGGGACCATGGCGGCGCAGGTGGCTCAGGGGACCATGGAGGCACAGGTGGCTCAGGGGACCATGGAGGCACAGGTGGCTCAGGGGACCATGGTGGCACAGGTGGGTCAGGGGACCATGGTAGGTAGCTCCGTGGCCTTGACATTAGGCTCAGCCACAATGGCTGAAGATGTATAGGCTGCATGGATGGGCAAGGAGTTCTTGCCCAGAATGGAACCATACTGCCAATCCAAACTGAATGCAAATTGTCCTGACGGAACTAATGAGTCATAACTGATGAAAAAAGACTGCCATTTTAACCTGCAAACATCAGTAACATGTGGCCAGTGGTGGACTGGCCATCTGGAGCATTGGGATGCCGGCCCATTGCTTTCATCCATTTACGTACCCTATTTTTCCGTCAGCCCAGACGAATCGCTCGTGCGACCCACTTGAGTCAAAAATTTGAATCAATTTAGCGTGATTAGACTGCCGAAAAAAAGTGCTGTAAGAAGTTCACAGAAGCAGTGCTTCTTTTGTGAATGTGAGCTGGGGTAAGATATAAGCAGCTGACCATGACAAACAATTCAGCAATATCTGCCGACTATATAAAATATGTTAAACGACCTAAATTAATTTCCAGCAATACAACTACTGTTCTTTTCAAATCTCAGATTTAATACCATTTAGCTTACGTTATTCATCCGACAATGCAATGCAGTTTTCCACATTATCCGACATAAGAGTGAATGTTTGTGTATTGTTTCAAAACATTCTTCAGTTATTTCACTTGTCTAAGAAAATGATTCATAAAACTCAAAATATCATTCTCAAACGTACACTTGAACATGTAACGTGTTTTTTTGAAGTCTCGTGATTAAAGTGTCATAATTATTTATAGCCTATAGGCCTATATACGTATGAAATAAAAATATAATAATTTGCTTATTATTTCACATGCATTATTTTATATACACACTGCTTTTAAAATGTTTTTAATGTTTTTGAAAGAAGGCTGAATTTCTTTGATCCAAAAACAAAACAAAACAATTGTAAAACACTGATGTAATGAAATAGGCTTATTGCATTTCAAAAACTGTTTTGCACTTTGATATATTTTAAAGTGTGATTTATTCCTGTGATCAAAGCTGAATTTATCATCATTACTCCAGTCTTCAGTGTCACATGATGAAATTATCAGAAATTTCAGAAATTATTTTAATATGCTGATTTGCTGCTTAATTAATATCATATTGTTTTAATTTGTAATTTATAATAATATTTTACAATATTACTCTTTTACTGTGTTTTTTTATATCATAAGAATTCACACTTTTACACAATTTATGCATTATTTAAATATTTATAGTTCTGTATTCGCTGGCATATGACCATGGTATAAACGGGATAATCCACGGCTAGCTGCACATTAAAACGATTTTACTGTGGAGGCAAAGAACCAACCAACACGAAGAGTTAACATCTCAAGTTTAATCCAGTAAATTCATGACTAATTGTGACAATCTGTTTTCACTGTGATAATTTGAATATATTCTCTGAATATAATGCTTTAGAATACAGATCCATCATTAATGAATAACTACACTGGAACAAAACTCTGATTAACTAATATGTAAGTAATGGTGCATAGTTGAATACAGGTTTATAATTAAGGTAAATATGTCTAAAGTGAAGATCATGGTATTGACTCAAGTATTACCAAATCTAAAACTCATTAAAAGCTTTAGAGGGTTTTGTAAAGTTTTGTAACCCTTCTTATGCAATTTTGCTTCTAAGTAAATGTATTCATCAGACAATGACAAAATGCTTAGATATAATACCAGAAGAGCTACTATAATAACAATCTGTTTTTAGAAGTGGTGAATACTTACAGTGGACGCTGATGCCACTCATCCAACCGCTGGTTCCTCAGAGAAACGGACTGGTGATCATGGAAAGCATTTAAACGCCTGAGCTGATCCTCCCTC
>CM031943.1:885000-887500 GCA_018749465.1 Paracanthobrama guichenoti
CTAAAGTGACCCTAACAACACACCTGGACTATGTCCGAAATCACCATCATTCACTGTTCCCTACATTAGTCCACTAATATAGTTCACTTGAAGGAGTGAATGAAAACAAGTGAGTGAATTCGGAATGAATCGAGTAATGTCGATAACACTCAGTAACGTCCACTATGGTTTCAGACACTATAAATGGCTGTCCCCTTAAATAATGCCCTATTTAAGGGTATGGGGGTGATTTCGGACGCAGCCCTGATTTAATAGCACAGACATTTGAAGCCCACCCTCGTGAGTGGAGGTTTGTTACTGTCACAGTAACATTATGTGCGCTCATTAGGTCACATCTGTGTACTTGTAGTCTTAGTGTGAGGAGAATGTAAGAGCACACTTATGCACGTCTCTCTGGATCTCTGTCAGTATTCGTGGTGTGTTTGTGTGTGTGTGTGCCTGATGGGGGATGTAGGTGTTGCGTGGGTTGGCTTGCCATTGGCTTTCCTCCCCATTCCAGTAAGTCTCCTCTCTCCTTTTTTCATTCTCACGCCTTCGCTGTTGCCAACCACAGAAAAATCTCTTCTGCTGTTGTTCTAACCATCTCTACTCACCTAGAGCTGAGTATGCTGCGCGTCTCACTGTCTCATACGGACACACAGCATTCATTATACACAATGAAGCCCGTTCAATACTCACTGTGCTGCCGACTCGTGCCAGTGTTTTCTGTCCGGCTCTGCGGTTAAACACGGCTACATTTCCTGCACACATACTTCACTCTGTTTATTTGTGCATGTGTTTGTTTGAGCAGATTAATGAAATATTAATGATAGGAAACAATTACCATAGCAACAGAGCTGAGCTAACAGAACAGACAGTGAGTGATGGTTTAACAAGTTTACAAATCTGCTGTTTTGTATTATTTAGATTTCAGTGTGTTCATGTATTTTTAATGGAGTGTGTGCTCTATCTATCTATCTATCTATCTATCTATCTATCTATCTATCTATCTATCTATCTATCTATCTATCTATCTATCTATCTGTCTGTCTGTCTGTCTGTCTGTCTGTCTGTCTGTCTGTCTATCATCTTTCTATCTGTCCATCTATCTATCTATCCATCTATCTATCTATCCATCTATCTATCTATCTATCTATCTATCTATCTATCTATCTATCTATCTATCTATCTATCTATCTATCTATCTATCTATCTATCTATCTGTCTGTCTGTCTGTCTATCTATCCTCCCACCCATCCATCTCCATATCCATCCATCTATCTATCTATCTATCTATCTATCTATCTATCTATCTATCTATCTATCTATCTATCTATCTATCTATCTATCTATCTATCTATCTATCTATCTGTCTATCTGTCTGTCTGTCTGTCTGTCTGTCTGTCTGTCTGTCTATCTATCCTCCCACCCACCCATCCATCTCCATATCCATCCATCTATCTATCTATCTATCTATCTATCTATCTATCTATCTATCTATCTATCTATCTATCTATCTATCTATCTATCTATCTATCTATCTATCTATCTATCTGTCTGTCTGTCTGTCTGTCTGTCTGTCTGTCCTCCCACCCACCCATCCATCTCCATATCTATCTATCTATCTATCTATCTATCTATCTATCTATCTATCTATCTATCTATCTATCTATCTATCTATCTATCTATCTATCTATCTATCTATCTGTCTGTCTGTCTGTCTGTCTATCTATCCTCCCACCCACCCATCCATCTCCATATCCATCCATCTATCTATCTATCTATCTATCTATCTATCTATCTATCTATCTATCTATCTATCTATCTATCTATCTATCTATCTATCTATCTATCTATCTATCTGTCTGTCTGTCTGTCTGTCTGTCTGTCTGTCTGTCCTCCCACCCATCCATCTCCATATCCATCTATCTATCTATCTATCTATCTATCTATCTATCTATCTATCTATCTATCTATCTATCTATCTATCTATCTATCTATCTATCTATCTATCTATCTATCTATCTATCTATCTATCTGTCTGTCTGTCTGTCTGTCCTCCCACCCACCCATCCATCTCCATCATCTATCTATCTATCTATCTATCTATCTATCTATCTATCTATCTATCTATCTATCTATCTATCTATCTATCTATCTATCTATCTATCTATCTATCGCCATCCCTGCATCCCTCCATATCTATCTATCTATCTATCTATCTATCTATCTATCTATCTATCTATCTATCTATCTATCTATCTATCTATCTATCTATCTATCTATCTATCTATCTATCTATCATCTATCTCCATCCCTGCATCTATCCATCTATCTATCTATCTATCTATCTATCTATCTATCTATCTATCTATCTATCTATCTATCTATCTATCTATCTATCTGTCTGTCTGTCTGTCTGTCTGTCTGTCTGTCTGTCTATCCTCCCACCCACCCATCCATCCATCTCCATCTATCTATCTATCTATCTATCTATCTATCTATCTATCTATCTATCTAT